>WOGR01004528.1:0-14640 GCA_015342045.1 Leptinotarsa lineolata | reverse complement strand
TTATATATATTGACATTCAACAACTTCAACTATTGTAACTAACCAGTGAATTGACAACTACAAACTATTCAGTATCAGACATTATTTACAGTGTCACAAATAATGAATTATTAATTCAACAGATTTTTCATGAAAAGTGTACTTACTACAAAACGGCAACGGGTATTTCACTATAAAAAAGGGTTTTCTCATAAGTGTGTCCATCATGAAAAGTTATTGATTCATCGCATTTTCATTTACCAAAACAATTTGAATCAAGAAAGGTTTTGGCTTTTGTGTAATTCAATGTTTATATGAAAGTAGTTGTTTTGAGAGGGCTTCTTCTTCCAGTTTGTGTTTGAAAGTTACTTCTTTACATGACCTACACTCATTTGTAAAAAATTCATTTTGAAATCAATTGCTTTCTTCCTTTCTTTGGAAAATTTCCACATTTTTTGAATACAGATGGAGAACTAGAAAACCAAAACCTTTCTTTCCCAAAACTTTTTCTCTCCTGAAAATATATCTCCTACAATTTAGTTTGAATCAATTTCATAACAGTAGCTGATTTGGAAATTGATGTGAAAGGGCAGAAAATGTAATGAAATATCCTGTGGTTTTGCTGTATAAAGCTGGTAATGAAGTTAAATAATTGAAAAATTTTAGATTTTTATTTGTTGAAGGAAAATGTTCCAAACCTAGTACAAATACTCACATCACCCACAAAGTCACAGGTAATCATTCATAGAATCATCTTCCGATAAAAAATAATGATAACCGAAATTGTTTTCGAAAGGGAGACGCAAAAATAACGTCCATGTTCACTAAGTCTACAAAAGCCATCATTTGGGGTATGCAAAATCGAGCAATACAAAGTATGTTGGACTTTGACTTCGTCTGCACTAGAAATGAACCAAGTGTTGTCGCTATTATCTACCCCTTTACCGGAGATCACAAGCAAAAATTCTATTGGGGCCACAAGGAAATCCTCATTCCCGTTTATAAGCATATGAAGGATGCTATGAACAAACATCCAGACGCTGACGTTCTAGTGAACTTTGCTTCACTCCGCTCTGCTTACTCAAGTACGGTTGAAACCATGCAGTTCCCTCAGATTAGAACCATTGCCATCATCGCAGAAGGTATTCCAGAAAATTACACGAGAAAACTTATCAAATTAGCGAACGAGAAGAAAGTATCTATAATCGGACCAGCAACTGTTGGTGGAGTTAAACCAGGCTGTTTCAAAATCGGTAACACTGGCGGAATGATGGATAACATTTTGCATTCTAAATTATATAGACCTGGAAGTGTGGCATATGTATCCAGGTCTGGAGGTATGTCCAACGAGTTGAACAACATTATGTCCAAGGCAACTGATGGTGTATATGAAGGAGTTGCAATCGGTGGAGACAGGTACCCTGGAACTACTTTTATGGATCACATCATGAGGTTAGTCGTTAAGTACATCCTTCGCAAAATTATATAATTTTATTTATTATTTATAATCTGTATTACATCGAATTTATAGGTATCAGGCTGATGATAACGTTAAAATGATTGTACTCCTTGGAGAGGTGGGAGGTACTGAAGAATACGAAGTTTGCAGAGCGCTGCAAAACAAACATATCACAAAACCTTTAGTAGCGTGGTGTATAGGTATAACTCAAGTAATGATTTTTTCTCTTGAGTCTTTTCACCAATGAATTGTTTACAGGTACTTGTGCCGGTATGTTCACAGCAGAAGTTCAGTTTGGACACGCCGGATCTTGTGCTAATACCAACCAAGAAACTGCAACCGCTAAAAATGAAGCCCTACGAGCTGCTGGAGCACATGTACCTGATTCATTTGACTATTTAGGTATATAATTTCATGTGTACTTTTGGCTCTCAAAAGTATATTGTCTTTACCTTCTTGCAGGTGATATTATCCAGAATGTATATGATCAATTGGTCAAACAAGGAGTCATAGTACCAGCTCCAGAAGTACCGCCTCCAACAGTTCCTATGGATTACAATTGGGCTAGGGAACTAGGCCTCATTCGTAAACCTGCAAGCTTCATGACTTCCATTTGTGACGAGCGAGGACAAGAACTGATTTATGCCGGTAAGTTTACTTTTTTCAATAAATCACCTAGAGAAATGCAAAAAACTTATTCTTCCACATACTTTTAATAATAGCAACTTTTTCATTGTCACTGAATTTTCGTAATAATTGACTTTCAAGTACTAGCTAGTAAAAATAATTTGTATTGTTTGTATGTATATCAGTAGAAAAAACATCGCATATAAAAAACGATGCCTTGATTTACAAATAGCTCTTTTCTTTACTAACGATAAAATCTCGTAGACTCGAATGAACAAATAAATTTGAAACATTCAATTCTGATATAGGTTCTCAATATTTCTTCTCAGTTTTATCTTCGGTCGTTTCTATTTTAAGATGATCTAGAGATATCATGAGACTCATTATATATTTTGTTCATTCTTCTTCGCTTATGTAGCTAAGAGATCTCTAAAATAACGGCTTTCACAAATCTTAAAGTTGAAGCTGCTTCACGAAAAATAATTCTTGGATAATTTTACATTCTTCGTTGAATTTCTTTTTTGTAATAGACTACGTTGGTATTTGTCGGGAATCAAGTGACGATGAGTTGAAGCCTCATTCGCTCTGTCGTCCAAAATACTTATTCAATATGAGACATGTCTTGAGTTGTTTTCTTTACAACTGGCTGACTGTACTTCCCTTACCTAATATATACCTGCAATTATCCCAATGTTAACTAGTTATTGTCGTTTTGATCATGTAATTGTTTGTGAGACTATAACATTCAGACTATAACAATAATACCAGTGTTTGAGAATTGAAATAAAGCTCTAACAGGGAAATTCACCTTGTTTGAATTGTTTTCCCTCGATTTATACGTATACATTCTTCAACTTCTCATCCACATAAGTCACATGCTATTCAACAGTTTAGTAAAATCTAATTATGAATGTCAATTACATCAGATATGAACATAAATATTTCTTCCACGTAAAAAATTTATTCTCTTTCAGGTATGCCAATATCTGATGTTCTTCAAAAGAACGTTGGCATTGGTGGTGTGATCTCTCTTCTGTGGTTCCAAAGGTGTTTGCCGCCTTATGCTTGCAAATTCTTTGAAATGTGTCTGATGGTTACAGCCGATCATGGTCCAGCAGTATCTGGAGCACATAATACAATTGTATGTGCAAGAGCTGGTAAGGATTTGGTTTCAAGCGTAGTGTCTGGTCTATTGACTATTGGAGATAGATTCGGAGGTGCTCTTGATGGAGCTGCCAGGCAGTTCAGTGAAGCTTATGAAAAAGGTAAGTTCATTAACTTGCTTTAAAGAGAATTTATATTCTAGCTTGATTCATTGAAATATTAGTTCTCCAAAATGGAAATTTATTGATAGTTTGGATATCATTTGGGGACAAAATACCTTTGGTCATGTATCGAAAGAAAGTTAACAGATACATCACTTCGATTGGATTTTTTTGATGGACACAAATTCATTTACATGTAGGAGCTTCTCCGTGAATATTTTTCGAATAAATAAATTACTGTATTTAGGTCTTTGTTACATGTTTTGCATAGTCTGAATAAAGGGTAGTTCAAAAACGAAGTACTAACTGGTTTTGATGAATCTGTTTGAAGGTGGTTGATAATGTTTTATGATAAATTCCAATAGTTCGGACTTCTGTTGTATAATATGAGATAAAATGATTTGGGATCCCTAAAAGAACAAATAAAATTGAAAATTTAAAAAAGAATGGCTGAAAATAACAATTATATCAAGCAAAAAACCTCGAAGTGAATTTACAATTAAATGAAAATAAGCAAAAAAGTGAAAATCGAACAAATGAAATCAAAAAATTGGAAGATTTCAAGCCGAGTTATTTCACGCCGTTTCGATTGTTGGTTTCCACAATCGTCTTTGGGTGATGACTGGACTATTCCTCCGAGAGATGACTGTTTATAGGTCATTCGAGTGCTTTCACTCATCCTCTCTCCGTTTCACTGGTTTAACGGGAGATGACCGTTTGGCGGGAGTTGACCGTTTGGCGGGAGTTGCCGTTTTCTGCTTGATTATGGGTTTCCATATATTGCGTATTTCTATCCAGCTTGGATAAATACCTCGTTGGACAACATATAATCAGCTTCTTTGAACTTCCTCTTGAACCAGTGTACCTCCCTGTGGATGATCTCAGCTTGGGACCACTTGATGTTATATGATGCAATTCTTGGAATCTCAGTCTGCGTTTGGTGTCCTGGTTTTCGTGAGGCTGCTGCCGATGGCATTTCCGGATCTGAAGCAGGTTCTGATATTGTACTTGGACCCAATACTTCTTATCCTTTCCGATAATCTTCTGATGTAAGAAAGTGCAAGCACTGGTTGTGACGGCTTCTCTTCCTTGCGAGGCTCTTGCTGTCTTCTAGCCAAAGTCTGTTACACCATCACTTTGGAAAAACCATCCTGTTGAAGATTTTTTTTTGATTTTGCCTAGTTTCTTCTCGAGATCTTTCTTTATATAACAAGGCCCGAAACCACGGTCTACTACATGTGCTTCAGAAAGATGTCTAGTTCTGTATTCCCATGGTTCCATATTATGACCCTGGTTCCATACAGACATACGTCTGTAGGAAAGTTCGTTCTATCTTCCAGGTCCTCGTCTTGATCAATCTGTTTTCATAAACAATTGAACGATTTTAGGTGATGTTGAGATGTAATCTTTTCTCAAACTTCACCTACTTTTTGTCACCATATTATATCACTGGAATCTATTTTGTCATCCATAAGTATCAAACATATGTTATACTGCTGGACATTTTCATGATTACATTGGACATTCTATTCATCAATTCCTTCAGCTAACTACGCTTTTCAGTAATTTATTCAGTTGAAATAAAATGTATTGCTTTTTCTGAAAAAGCTCCTTTTTGAGTTGTGTCATAAACTCATTGACAGAATGATGAGGCAAATTTGTTATATTCAATAACTGGAGTTGACAACGAACGCAATATACAAAGTTTCTGAATAACTTTATATTGTACCTTTTTGAACTTGCACTCTATCATAATAATAGATTTTCACCTCCAGTTCAACTTTTTATTGTTTTCTAAGCAACTCTTTTTTAAAAAAAGGACAATTCATTGAGTTATTCAATTATTCTTGAAAAAAATATTCATTGAAACATTTTGATGGGTTTTATAAGATTAGTTATGACTTGTTTGTGAACATCTGTAATTGGTTTAGAAATTGTAGAATTTTCATATGCTATATGTATGCAGTATAGGAGTTATTTGATGTAACTAGAACAACTTCAAAACCGTAACAAAGTGATCAATATTTTGTTGCCTGTATTTCATTGAGTACTGAATTTCGAGAAAAATATCTACATATCAAAAAAACTCAGAATGTTGATAAAAAATAAAGATAAAATAAAAAATAGAACTTGGTCCTTCTACAGAACCCGATTTGCCCGAGTGGTGTTTTTGATTTCAATCATAGTTTATTCCAGGAACTAATTTTTCCATCACTGTAAGAACATAAGCATCCACAAACGGAGTCACAATAAGAAAGAACAAAATCTGGGCTGGTAGGCTGTGGTCGAATGGAACTTATAGTACTAAACGTTTCATCTGCTGCTGCGGCAGACATTATCAGTAGTTTAGGCGTCGAATTTGAGATATAACCTTTGTTTCGCAATCAGTGCATATACCACTGATGATGTTTGTGATAGTAACAGATAAAACGTTCAGTATTACACGACCTACCAGCCTTGCTTTTTTTTCCCATCACTGTTACCTCTAATTCAGTTTTATAAGACTTTTAAATGTACATGTTATGGTACTAAGAGAAGGTGTTTTCCTCGATATAAATATGCTGTAGTAATAACTTCGACCCTGAATATCATAGGTTAAGCAAATATCATGTCATAAAACGCATTTTATTGTTATATTTTTTGGTGTCTCACAGGGATCAATAGAATTTTCAGAATTACATATGCCCAAAATCGGCAAGAATAATATTGACAGTATTAATAATTTCGGAAAATAATCTTTGTTTTGAGAACATTGAATTTCACGGCCTGAGTCGCGATTAAAGAGAACAAAATCCGGGATGATAGGCTATGGTTGAATGGAACCTGATGTACCAAACGTTTCGTCTGATACTGCGGAAGACATAACCAGTGGTATCGTTAACTACTGGGACGAACGTTATATCTCAAAGTACCACATACCGCTGATGATGTCTGCCAATCGTTTGATACTTCAAGTTCCATTCGACCAAGGAGTACCAGCTTGGTTTTTGTTCTCTTTATTCTTTGGTTTTTCGTTACTCACTACTCCATTTCCAATTATTGAGAAAGGATGAAAAGTAGCAAATGGAAGAGGAATCGAGCATCAAAACGATGAGAATGGTTATTCTGCAGCTTTTGTTCGTGGTGAATACATGTCTTCATGAATATATTGGAATTTCATAACTTATGAAAAATATTAAATCGATAGTTGTTAACTAGATTTTTTAAAACATTTCAGGTATGCCACCCGCAGAGTTCGTAAACCACATGAGAAACAAAGGAGAACTTATCATGGGTATAGGCCACAGAGTCAAGTCCATCAATAATCCAGATCAGCGTGTGAAAATAGTTAAAGAATTTGTCATGTCCAACTTCCCTGCTACTCCACATCTGCTGTATGCCTTAGAAGTTGAAAAAATTACAACGAGCAAGAAACCCAATCTCATTCTGAATGTAGATGGAGTTATTGCTGCCGCTTTTGTAGATATGCTAAAAAATTGTGGTAGTTTTACAAGCGAAGAAGCTCAAGAGTATATCAATATTGGAGCAATCAATTCTCTCTTTGTTTTGGGTAGGTCTATAGGTTTCATTGGGCATTACATGGACCAGAAGAGGTTGAAACAGGGGTTGTACAGGCATCCATGGGATGATATTTCGTATGTACTACCAGAACATTATAACAACGATAACTAGATGGATTGTAATGGATTTGACTATTTCACTAATTCAGTTTGATCAAGTCTTCAAAAACAGATATGTTAAAAATAGACTCATTGATATACCAAACCTCACAATTTCGGTGCTCAAGCAATTGAGTCACCTTTATAGCAGCACTTATTTTTTAAAGAGACTTTATAGTTAAGAATAGAATATATGAAAATTTTTAATAATAATATCGAAATTGGAATATATGTGAATAAGATGCATTTCGGTATGATTTTCCATACCCATTTCCATGATGAAAAGTAGGGAACTTACTTGTATGAGAATGATATTCTCTAATTTATTATTTCAAAAATTGATATTTATATTTATGTACCTATTTTCTAGTGTTTAGTTTGAAGTGATGTCGGCCATAATTTCCAATTGGCTATTTTATATATCTGTGCTTCTATCGAGTACATAAGTTCTAAATTTCTGTGTGTTGTATTATCTGAATAAAGTGATCTGAAATTGTTTTAATTGAATATTCAATTGACTCATGGTTTAACCTGAAATTCAAGGAAAGTGTTGGATTGAATTGTATATTAATTATAAAATAAGGTCATAATAATAATAAATATACTTTATTACGTTGTGGAATTGGCGCGGTGGTAGTGCGCCCGACTCACGATCGGAAGGTCGTAGGTTCGAACTCAACTTCGACCAGATATTTTTTTCGAGAGAATTTATCTGGTTGAAGCTGGGATGATTCTGCAACCGTATTAGGAATCACACGTTAAAAGGTAAGACCTCGTTAGTCCTGAGCTCGCACAAGTTTCTCAACTCCTGAGAGCTGTCTTTCATACGGGGGCGACAGCTGATTAACGGAAAAATAGATTTTAAACAGATAAAAAAAATGTTGGCAAAGTTTGCATACAGTAAAAAAAATGAGGTGCAATCAAAATCTGTCAACAAAACAATGAACATTAAATGACATGGCTACTGCTCCAAAACTTCCAACTTTTTACTCAAGAATTGTTTCTGCTTATGAAATTCGCTAAACTTCGTCAGCATTTTACTAATTATTTTGAAAATATATCATATATTCCATAATCCAACTCTTATATCTGGTAATTTGAATATTCCAGTATAGGGAACTTTAAACAGAGACACCCCAATTTGAGGTTAAATTTTGTAATTACGATATAAAGTTTAATTACTGTAAAATACTGGTAGCTCGTTAATTTTGATAACTATTTATGTAGCATAGAACACTTCATACCATAGAAACTACAGTATATTATTCAATGAGAGAAAAGTGACAATTACTCATTAGAATGAGTAATTTATGTAATTTATGCGAGCCGAAGGTGAGCATTGCAAATGATTTGAGCGAGTAATGATAATTTCTGGCGGGTAGCATACTATATTTTTTATGACTTATGTCAGAAATATTTCAAAGTAAGATTCACTTGTATAGGAAGGATATTCTGTACGAGAGAAATGTCATTAAATTCCAAAACATTAAGCAACCTTGAGAAAGTATTCAAAGATATTCCTGTATTTCTGTTGCTATATTCAATTACTGAATTACTGCCTAACAATCTCGTGTTTAACTAACTACTTCACTGAGCCTCTTACAAATTAATGTGACAGAAAGCTATTTGAATTTCTAACTATTCCTCTCAAGTGAACTATTTTGAAAAATATCAATTTATTTGCTACGTTTTGAAATTCTGGTAAGGAACACTCTTTTTCACCTTCCTTGATTAGGTTTGACAATCAAGAACCATTTTAAGTCAGGAAAATTCTCAAGGCTCACTTGCAAATGAAAATATCTCGTACATAACTGTAAAGTAACGAATTTGATCATCTATGAGTGGCCTTGAAGGTAGTGAGTTATGTATATGGTCAACTGTGATTGGTTCGAAGGTGTTTAATAATGGATCATTGCTCACTTTCGTAACAAGAAATGCCCATATAATTGAAGGTTTTTTTCTATAGTCAGAAAAAAAACATTTAAAGATAGATACGTCATCAATTGCCGAATTTGGAATTGTATGTGTAAATGCAGATGACCACAGAGTGAATTTTCAAGAGTCTTCGATTGTATCTCTCACGATATGTTCATGAAAAATTGAAGTGTCATGGAATAAGAGATGTACTACTTTCACTTTTTAGATCATGTTTATACAACATATCCCAGTGCGCAACTCTGAAAAATTCTAAATGACATTTTCTATATATGAGGCATAAATTCCCCTAGGGTTCCTTATTAGGCCCTCTTCTCTTGGAAATTAATATTAACAACCGTTCATTTCTGCATCCAAACAAATAGATTTTATTTGCAGACATTATTTAGTTCTTATGCTCAGACTATAACTATGATTCCCCAAGAGCGTTATCTGAAATGATTGAAAAAATACAGCGCGTCGGTTTCTCCCCCAACGGACTCGAACTCAATGAAAAATGATTATTCAGCACAATACAATTCTTCAGCTGAAGCGCATAACTAGTGTCTCCACCATGAAGAAAACCTACTTCTTACTGTTTCAAAGAGTAACACTGTAGCATAATTCACCTAGATCATCAAGCATTTTCAGTAAACAAAAAAAGTTCTTGGAATTATTCCAAATGAGGGTTACACCGAACATTACCGTCCGATCTTTATTTCCTACAAAATAATGCTGCTACTCTGTCTATATGTAAATTTAGAATACTATTAGACATTCTTGTGAATGTCAAGAAATATACAGTACAATGTGATCTGTACTGTTATCCAACCAGAACAATAACTTGATAAAACTGCCATGATTTCGAATGTACAAGTTAGTAAAGAATTTTTTTGATATAAATACCCTCCATCCATTAGTCGAACAGTCGTCATCATATGCCCGAATGTCCTAAACTTATATTACTTTATTGAAATCATCTATTCTTCCTCAGCTTTGACGTAGTAACCCCTTTCACGAATATCCCACTATCAGAAACCTTATCTGTCCTCAAAACGAAATACTGAATTTTCCAAAACACTTTCAACTCATGTCCAGCAACAATTTACTTTTCCAGGGTGAATTTTTCAAGCAAGTGAAAGGCGCCCGAATGGATTCTCCATTCTCGAGAGTCCATGCGAACCTTTACATGGAAGACTTTGATGACATCTTTGTTATATGGCTTCATGGATTTGAAAGTCACCATACACTGTTTCTTATTAAATAATGATTTCTAGTTTCATTATCGAGTAGGCAATGATTCATTACTCAATACTTTTGAACCAATCACCAGATACTTCGTCTGTTGCATCATCGCACTTGATTATGTTTCTATAAACATTTGCAGAACAGGACCAGCAAACCCGAAAATGAGTTTTTACCCAGTTCGCAGCTATGGTTGAATAATTTTCAGTTATCTACTTCAAAAATTTTCTCAAACGGCATAAGCATTGAACTGACAGTTTATTTTGTAATATATATTTTCTTATGAAAATTAAGACAAAAAATATGGGATCTGAAAGGGAAAAGAAATCTATATTTCATTTATCAAGGATAAAATGAGAGAAGAAGGAATTCGAATAACTTTTTTACGTTATCCTAATTTTTAAGAAGGACAGTGAAGTGGTTGAACTATAGGTTTATAATTCAATGACCCTGAGTTCAAATTACATCGACTGCATTTTTTTAAATGTCATTTCAACCACTCAGTTTTCAAATTACCTGAAAATTGAATCTAATTACAAAAACAAAAACCATATTATACAAAATCAACAGGTCAAAAATAACATTTCAAAACTATTTCTCAAAGGAACGAATTCGTTTCCTCCTTTTTATAAAAGAGGATGTGTCTCTCCACTCAGTCCATTTTGGTGACGTGTGAATCGTTGTATTCGTGCCACGTGCCAGTGTAGGGATGTCTGCAGTATGCTGTATAATGTCCGTAGTAAGTAGGTCCACTGTGATTCGAAAGTGCATATAGATTATAACGACATGGAGTCATATTGTCTGCTGCATAATTGCTCATATCTAATCCATCTAGAGGAAATTCGATAAACATTCAACTTGCCTCTAAATTTATCCGTTTAGAGAGAACATTTTAACATGAATTACTAAAATACGGGGAAACTTATGGATTGGTAGAAACTTTTTTGCATTTTTGCAAGCATTGTGAAAAACTCAATTGGCCACTTCTTTGTTATATGGGGAGTGACAAATCCCAGAGAGGATCGAAGGTTACTGAGGAGTATCCACAGTGTGGGAACTTCATCTTGAATTTTAATTGAGCAACGAAATTATCTACACTCTCAGAGTTATTTATACTCAAATCAGCCATGACTTTTGTGCTTTTCCGCTGTCGCTCAATTTTTCGTCAATCTTCGTTAAGATCGGTTTAGGTTTCTCATTAATCATATTGTTACGTTTTTTCCCGTGTGTTCAATAATTGACTACACTGAACAATTATCAAACTCACCTTTATTTCACTAATAATATAACAAAACAATTCAAGTAAAACTCCAACTACTATTCGAATGTCCATCTCCTTATTAGATCACTCCGCGTACCGCACTGTCACTTTCACTGACACTTTCACACACACTTCGGCATATTTGGCAATCAAAGGGGGTGGAATGTTCCTTGGAATTCCATCGAAGCAACGGTAAGGGTATTCTCGTCACATCTAGAATGCCGACGAAGATCGAAGATTCGCGAAACTTTGGAATGAGCGCGCTCTTAGCCACGTCACAGTTGGTTTATGGCTACCAGTGGCGGCCGGCGTTATTTTCCTCAAGGCATGACTTATAACAATATTAACGTCATCATGTAAACCTTCTAAAAAATAACTGAGAAACTACTGGGCGTCTTGATGCGCATGATCCATGAATCGAGAGGCAAAACTCTGAATCTGACTTTTCAATGAGTCTGTGTTCACTACTCTATCAGAATCTTCTAACTACAATTCCTTGATAACTTCTGCGAACGCTTGGATTAAAGCGACCTTCATATTAGAAATACAAGTATTGATGTCTTTCAGGTTTTGATCCTTTTTCAAATATTCCAGTAACCATCTCGTGTTCGATTAACATTGGATTACACTGTTCATGAAACAGGTGTTGTCAATAGTTTTCAACCCATTAAGCCCAAGGGTTTTGACCGTAGAATGTGTCACTGGTCTAATGTTGTTGACTGAAAAGTCATTTGTTTTTGGAAACACCAGATAAGTGATCTACAGGTCCTCTTCCTTCTCTTTCACTTCCCTTGTTGGTGATGTTTCAGACTGTCGTGAAGTAAATAATCCGATACTAATAATATGAGGTCCTCCCGCGCTAGTTTTTTCTATGTAAATGGACATAATTTGACCTTCTATTTCCTTTTTTCTGCTTACTGAGAAGTATCATTTCTGCCCTTGCTCTTTTTTTAGGCCGGTATGAAGACCAGAGCTCTTGGAAGTTCTTTGGCTTGGATCACAATCAAGTCCATCCCTTCCCAAGGTTGTATCAGGGTAATGAGCCTTTTCTTGGTTCTTTGTTTTGTTTCTTCATTAGCACAGATTATCTCTGTGCTGAAGTTTTTTCGAAAGTTTCGAAGATTGGACCAGATCAGTTTGTTATTGACTCAGAGTGATATATGGATGGACATCCTATGCCCGCTAACAGTCTCACTGTACGATCCAGTTTTCGGATCCTCTCTGAATCTCTTTTCGGCCCCTTCCGCATATGGGAGGAATCAAGAAATCTTCGCTGCGACCCTTCATTGGTTCATCAGTCCAAGTCCCCTCAGCAATTCTCCTACCTCTCTTCAGTTTGCAATTCTACGCTCCTACAGTCTTTTGTGTTGCGGTCCGACATTTGCCAATTATACAATTACAGTTTACGATGGAAATATCTTTACCCGCCAATTGTATTTGACTCTGCTGGATGAGGCTAAGTACGGTAAGAGATAGCCTCGTATCCCAGAGACTCCGTTAGTGATACCTGATAAGGTTCAGGCAGAATTCATCCTTTAGAACGGGTCGCATAACACCACCAAATTCATCCAGTGATAACTGAAAAGTGGGCTTAAGTAATTGAAACTAATCAAATAAAAAATGAGCTGAACGTATCTAATTGACTAATTAACTAATTGGTTGTTCCACAATTTCAACGTTTCAACCATATTAGAGAATATCTAAATCACATCGAATATATATCTTTAATTCTATCAAATTTCAGGTGCCACTGGAGGCCACAACGAACCATGTACACTTGCAACATTCCACTCTAGATTCACATTCGGAAAATTTAGTAATAAGTAGGAGTCATCTCGATCATATCAACTCCAAGCTGGATCAACTCTCGAAAAGGGTTCAATCCTTAGAGACGACACTCACTACAGACATCAAAATGATTCTAGCGCTGTTACAAGCACAACAGCCGTCTGGCAGCGAGATTTCTACCATTAAACAAGAGGTAATTACAAAATAGGTTAATTGTGCATCGTGAGTTCATCCTACAAAGTATCATCTAGTAAATTGTTAGAGTATTATTTAGTTCTTATATCTTTTAGAATTAAAGGTATCGGGTGAGTCTGAAATAAAACAAGCTCATTTAATATATCTATCGAACGGAAACCTATATTTCCAAGCCCTAGTGAATATTTCTTCATTTGCTATAGGTGACAGACAAAGACGCTATTTGATAATGATAATAACAATTCTTCATACATAGATAATAAGACTGAAACAGACAGCATAAGTGAAACAATTGAAAGTTGAAAAATTTTTCCTGCAATAAATTCGGTGAATGATTAAAAACAATGTGACAATAAAAGGTCCTTCAATAATTTGTAGAAGCAGTTTATAGTCGAGCATATTTTTTATGTTAGTGCTGGTACTTAATTGAAAGAGATTCGTTCTAACATGAGAGTAGATTTAAACTCATCATCATTTTTTAAGAAATGGTAATTTTTTGAAATGTTATTAAAAACTCATTCCCTCAGGTGTGATGCAATATAGTTTGTTTCTTTTCAGTTAAACCTTATCTCATATACTTGAGCAAAAAGTTCGAGACTTCAACCGCGAAGTTTGTGTTGAACATTTCGATGTCACGTGGTCCGAGAACATGTTTAATGTTCGTTCTCCACATATTTCAAAATTTCTGTTCCGCCCGATCCCATGTGAATCGATTAGTTTTCCGATATGATTTGTCCTAAAATTGCTTTCCTCATTATAATTAGATGTAAAAGGTTAATATTCAAACATGCAAGTCATTGCATACTGATTAGATTGTCAATAGTTGTCGTTTGTTTCATCTCCAGCCACCAGACCATAGATGCATATATCATGGGTTCAACCACCATGGTGTAGAGCCAATACATCATTTCTGGTTTAAGCTTCCCTGAATGCATCTTTTCAGTACCAGTGTGACTCCAAGATCAACCTGGGATCTAGTATCACTCCCAGATATTTGACCTTCCCTGATAGATCTATCTGGTCACCTTGAAGTTTCAGAGGTCCTGGGTCATCTGTTTCGGTCCTCTTGGTGAATGCTGCTATAGTCGGGCTTATTTATATTCAGCCCTTCTTCATCTGTCAAATCAAATCAAATCAAATCAGTTTTATTTCTTTACGACAATATGAAGTTGTATAGGAGTCAGGAAGATAAGATACAATGAAATATATAGGTACGTAGGTACAATACAGAGTCAGGTTAAAAATAAT
>WOGR01004527.1:0-14644 GCA_015342045.1 Leptinotarsa lineolata | reverse complement strand
TCAAAATTAGAATGTACAGTTTTATGATGTCTCTCAATATTTCCTTTTTTAGCAACGGAGACCGAAGTATTACATAACAAACACACATTTTTATCTTTAACTTCTGTAAAAAAGTATTGTTCTTCCCATTCCGAATGAAAGTGGTATGTCTTTACCTTCTTACAACTGCTTGCCATAATATTATTTTTGTTGTTCTCTACTAACCCAACCGCTGGACGTTGGTTACGCGTTCAGTTTTAAACTAAGCGCAATGTCGCCGCGCCGTGCGTATTTATCCCGTTCAAAGCAATCCAGATCGTTCTCGAACACTAACGCGCTGGTCCGGCTGGTCGGTTCTAGCCGATTCTAGCTTGATGGCGTCAGCGGCAGATCGCTCACCGCAACGTTGCCGCTGTTTATGTTTAATATTATGACAATTAGATTTTTTTGTGGAATTTTCGGAAGCTTCTCTGATTTTTGCAGTTTGTATTTTTTAAATTAAAATCGTTGTGAGAGCTACCAGAATTGCCTCCGCGAGCTACCGGTAGCTCGCGATCGACAGGTTGGCGACCACTGGTCTATACGTACCAATTGCACAACGTTGCCAATTTTCACAAAAATTCTGCAATTTTTGGTCCATAAGGCTTAACTGACAAATTTCATTCATGTTGCATGTAAAAGTTTGTACGATGCATGAGTTAACTCTTCGTTTATAAATACTTTGGAACCTTTCAGTGAAATTCTAGCTTCTGAATCGCATTTCTCTTCAAATTGGACACGAAAGTAAGAAAAACGGGTCTTGGCTTCATTGAATTATCTTTTTTTCCAATCCTAAATATATTGTATATATTTCGAATTGTGAGAGAATTGTGCGGCTATAGATGTGAAACATCTATAGCCACACATAAAACCGATTGCAGGCGTGGCGACGCATGCCGTGCCAACGGATCGAAATGCGCAAGTGACTGTGCGATTCTCTCCCCACTGGTTTGGCGTTACGCTATCTCTCTCACCATACTGAGCTCGGATACCTATAGTGTATACAGTTGTGTTTGCTATAGTATACATTTATGATCAAGATTTCATCACATCACTTTGTTTTGTTCTCCACAAATTGTATTCTGTATATTGTATAGATTTTGGATTAAGTTTTTGCTATACGTATCATTTTCATATTTCTCATTTCTTACACCACACACAAGTAACATATGTTGCTTCCGTGGATTGTACGATATTTATTTGCAATGTATTTCTTTCTTACTTTTGTCTTGTTTGTGAGCAAATGAATATTATTATTATACATAACCTGTTTTACTAGATGAATCATCTTTGAAAATAATCAAAAATAAAATTGTCTGACTGTTAGTTCAGAAGGTGGAAGTGAGCAGATTCCTGCAAAGTTAGCAAAGTAACACTATAAAGTCATCATTTAGTTAATTATATTTTTATGTTTTATAATTAGAGTGTGCATTTATCAGTGCATCAAGCCCGCATATATTTGGTCTGTCTCAAGTTTCAATAGATGTAAAATCTACTCTTTTGGTAGATTGAAATTTACACAATTTTCAGATCATATAAATTTTTTGAATTGATAATTATTTAATTTTAATTTCATGCTTATGAAAAATAATGTACTGAAACACTTGCTTAAGAAATACGTTTCAAAAAGACTGACAAAATTATATTTCAAAATCAGCTGATAGTAAGAAGCGCACGAATGATATTCTCATTTGTTCTCAACAGGAACTTGAAAAAATTGAATAATTGATTGATTTTCTAATGATGGTGGAATTGTTATCGAAAAATTTATTAATGATGTTAATAATTAGATATTATCAGTAATATAATGCTGAGATTCTTGAGTTCCCTAGTATATTGAAGCCACATTGAAATTTTTCCATGCATATTTCAAATACATATTTTTCATAAATATTTCAGTACCCAAAAATCACCACAGGGGCCACAAAATGTTATTATTGATGTTTCACATCTGCCAGGCGTCCCGTGACGGCTCACAATTTCCTCTCAAGCCTTTCTGTACCTTCATTTAACTTCTCTGTGAGCTTAGGCACCATTCTGTTTATTATAGTTCCCATCATCGTTTCGTCCACAGTTGTGACACTCCTAGATTTTCTTGGCTCATTTCAAATATTAGGTATCAGAGCAACTGACAACACTGTAATGTACATAAATGATTCGAATAACTTGGATTATTTTTTTTTCACTTCATAGCTATTTTCACAACAATATTTTAGGAAACTTTATTTTTATATTGCACTCTAATGGTATGTTAACTGTTCATTCTGTCAAACTCAATTTATTTTGGCTGATTTGTCACTGAAAATATATGAAACAAATGACGACCTCATACAGACGATGTTAACTGTGTCGCCATCTGTGTCGAGTTATAGAAAGAATGATCAATTTATTGAACTAGGTTTTTGACAAACAGATAGTAATAGGCGATTCTTCAGCAACCAATATCTCTAAATGACTTATTTTATTAATGATTGCCTGACAATTCATATGAATAATTTTGTGATAATTATCTGATATATTGTGATCAATTGCATGACAATTTCGTCCACATCATTAGAATATTTTGTTGATATCATTTGCGGTCTATCGTTGATTTGGACAATGTTTTCGAAACATAAACTTTTTCACTATCACATTTTCAGGCCAGTATAGAAGTTTATAGAGTATCTAACTTATTCTATCGATGACCTAATCATTTTTCGAAAATTTGTATTTGTTAAATATAAGATAGAGAAAATAATTTCTGTCTGATTTCAACTACGACCGGTTTCGGTTTACTGAACCATTCTCAAGTGAACTGACGCAGTTTGACAAACAAATCCTTAAATATACAACAATATAGTTAATGTCATTGAGGTAGGTCATTTGAACCTGAACCGGAAATAACAAAAATGTTATCTGAATCATCGATGCTTTATCTGAGATACCAAAACTTTAATTATTTAACTTCCATGATATATCAATATTACTGAGTACTAATCCAAAAATACTACTTTGGGATTGCTTGTTAAATTCAAAACGGAAAAGCTGCATAGTTCAAGTTGGTCATTGAGGATTTTGGAATTGGGTTTTCATTCAATTTATGTGATGAGGCATATTTCACAGAAACATTTCATTCTGGTTTTGATTTGTGGATGATATCCTCATGGGTTTTGATGGCTCGGTGAGAGAGATAAATCAGTTCCCGAATTTCCTCAATATCATCCAGGATAAGGTAAAATTCACGGTAGAAATTGACCAAAACAATAGCATTAATATTCTTGATTTTACTGTTACAAAAATTAGTAATAAATTTCAGTTCAACATATACAGGAAAAACACTTTAACGGACTGTGCAATCCCCATTATCACATAAATTATCATAGACAATTTATAATTCCTTCATCAGAGAAGGCTTTTCAAGAAAAAGTCAAGATCATGTAGCAGATCGCATCTAATGAAAACCAAAAATTGATCATGAATAAACTGTATCTAAATCTTGAAGAACCTGAAGAAGCTAATAAATATGCTAGCATAAGCATAAGCTATTCAGGAAAGCTCTCCGAAAATATAAAAAACTATTTTTCGAAATTCAACATAATCACGTCATTCACTTGTACGATCAATTTAGAAAACAAACATGTTAATCAACGCCAGTCGTTATTCAACGACTGTGACTGTTCAGCAGCTCAAACAGGCCACACAGGCAGCAACATGAGGTACCGGTAACAAATCAGCTATATATTATGGACATTATGGGCATCTACAAGAAACAAACCACATAATAAGTGAAGAAAACATGAGAAGTTTCCATAATGTGTAGTAAAGGAAGGGAGATAAATTTGTTGGAAGCATTGGAAATAAATGAATTGAATATAAACCCCAATTTCAAAATCATCAATGACCAACTAGCACTATGCAGCTTTCCCTTTTTGAATTTGTGAATTTTGACCACTAGTTTAGAATGCATTCGTATTTTGAGCAATCCACAAGTGGTGTTTTTTGATCGAAACTCAGAAATTTTCATATGTTATGGAAGTTGAATAATTATTGTTTTGGTATCTCAGAAAAGGCATTGATGAAACAATTTTTTCAATTTCAGGTATAGGTGCAATTAACCTAACTGAATGACATTGACAATATTATTGTATATTCGAGAATTCGTTTGTAAAACTGCGTCAGTTTACTTGAGAATGGTTCAATGAACCCAAAACGGTCGTAACGAATAAAAATCTTGGTAGAAATTAGACAAAAGTTATTTTCTCTATCCTATAGATATTTATAGAGTATATCTTTCAAATCCATACTGACACCCACCTTGAGAGCCTTGTATCTGCATTTAGTTCTTCATCTCGTATCCGAGAAACTTGACAGTTGGTCTGCTGAAGACGCATTTTATGGATTTAATGACGATACCGTAGTCCTGAGGTCTCTTATGTAGGACTTTCAGTTGCTCCAGATGCGGGAAAGATGCTACTTAAATATCGTCTATATGTGTTTAGCGGAATTCCAGGTCTCTGAGCGCCTTTTCAATGAACTTCTGAAAAGTTTGAGCTACATTGCTCAGCCCAAATGTCATGAAGGGGAATGCGTACAATCCAAATGGCGTAGTAACCGCTGTCTTGCAAATGTCTTCTTGTACGACTGAAATTTGGTAAGAGGGTTTGGTCCAATCTATTTTTGAGAAGATTGTCTTACCAGCTTGTTGTTGTGGGAAGTCGTGTGTGTGACGTACAGGATAACAGTCGAGCCCGGTGGTCGCGTTGAGTCCGTGAAAGATGTTCAATGGGTATCCAATCTCAAGCTTGGTCAGTGCGTCATATCAATTTTTGGCCGCTTCTTACTCAATCTAGTACTAATCTCCTTGGCTTTTTTGCACTGTTTGAAGTTTAACCGTTACCGATCCGCTAGGTTAGATGATATTTTCGAAGAAGTTTTTAAAAAAGCATTCGCCCAGTAATTACATTGACACTTGGCGTATCTGATGCGGCATTTCCTGTAGTTGTTAGGTTTGTTTCGAAGTCAGAAAGTATCTTATTCTCAACATCTACGAGTAACTCGTAGGATACAAAAAATGAGGCATCGATGATCATTTTACAAACGTCTACAGCTACAACTCAGCAAGAAAAATCTCGTCGAAGTCCGAAGTTTAGGGTCATCACTTCAGCGCCAAAAGTCGCGATTATTTTTCTTTTGGCCTCAGAAAATTTATATTGAGACTTTATTCGCGTTTTACGATATTGCGAGCGCCGCAAAATACATAGGTCAGCTTCTGTGTCGATTTGTAAAGACATGTTGCTACTGGCAACGGTGACAAATATGCAGACGAATATGGACACAAGGTGCCATTTGCCGCCATTATTGACTGCCAGTCGCATTTCTCTGATTATAGGTACAGAACTGCTTACATTTTCTAGCCTTGGAGCCGTATCTAGCATGGTACCAGCATACGCCATCGTTGGCGTGTCGACTGCGCAACCGCAAGCGTTCATGGTTATTCGATCGCTCTTGTGAGCGAAACCTCCTGTACATTAATTCACTCATCTGTTGGCAAAGGTATGTGATGGTTTCGTTCATTGTAGAAATTTGTTTAACGGGAGATTCTTGGGAAGTGAGAGTGATCACATCTCACCTCACGAAAATGTTATCAAAAGGATCGTCAGAGAACTCAATCCTCAAATATCGAAAATTAACGAGGCCCCCTAAGGCGGCAAATTGCAAAGTCAAACTTTGGCATCGACCGCCAACAAGATTTGTCCTCTGTCTTTCACTGCAAGGAAACTGTCTGAAAACCAGAGCCCAAACACAACGCATTTATGATTCAATATCAGACAGGGCTGTTTCGACCCGCCTGAGGTTGTGAGGTTAGTGATGTCTGTTCATACAAAAATGTCATCTATGAGATCGATAGAGAACTCAATCCTCGCATATCAGTAATGAACGAGGCTCTGCAAGGCGGTCAGTTGGGAAGCCAAGCAGTGGAAAATAGAGGACGAATCTCTTCGGCGGTCGCTGTAAAAGCTTGACATTGCAACTGATCTCCTTAGGGAGCCTCAGTTATTTTTGATATTCGAAGATTGAGTTCTTTGTCGGTCCAAAAGATTGCTTTTTTATAAGGGGAAATTTCGTAGCCTTTGTTTTTTATCATTCATTTTGCTCAGCAAATCTCGTGGGTACAGTAGTGGCACCTCCAGAAATCGGAAGCACAAGATTACCAATCTATTTTATATGGTGGCCAGCTTCGACCCCTTTCAGAATTAGAAATTCTGAACAACAGAATAGTATAAAAAACTGAGATACACAAAAGATTGCTTTTTTATAAGGGGAGATTTCGTAGCCTTTGTTTTTTATTATTCA
The DNA here is from genome assembly GCA_015342045.1 of Leptinotarsa lineolata. Classification (NCBI taxonomy): domain Eukaryota; kingdom Metazoa; phylum Arthropoda; class Insecta; order Coleoptera; family Chrysomelidae; genus Leptinotarsa; species Leptinotarsa lineolata. The sequence continues at coordinate 8,290 of WOGR01004527.1, read as the reverse complement.
TTTTGCTCAGCAAATCTCGTGGGTACAGTAGTGGCACCTCCAGAAATCAGAAGCACAAGATTACCAATCTATTTTATATGGTGGCCAGCTTCGATCTCTTTCAAAATTAGAAATTCTGAACACCAGAATAGTATAAAAAGCTGAGATACACAAAAATATACATCAACAGAGCATATTTTGACAAGAAATGGTGGATATATGATGGGACAACGCAAAAATTCTGATGACGCAACCCAAAAAAATGAAAATATCGGCTAGTATGATATATAATGGGATTGAGTATTCAGCATTAGATTCGATCGAACATGGTCTTCTCTCCTGAGAAGAAAAGCTGAACTGGTAAAATTCTATATCAAGTAATATCCTCAACATCCATCGTATTGTGGATGGAAAAACTATAATTCAAGTTCGAAAAATATTGAATTGATATTCCTACAGTCGTTTGATAGTTTCAAGAGTTTTCTATGAGGATTCGAAAATGGGAATAGAGGTAGTTCCCGAAACGACATATATTTTCATTTTAAATTCATATCATTTACTTTTTGAAATATATTGGGGATAATGATAGGAAGTAAAAAGGCTAGTGAAAAGTTGTTTGAATCTCTATCTCAATTTTTTTCAAGACAGTAATATTTCTGGATGATTTCAGTAATTTTCCCTTCATATTTGATATATTTGAAAAAGTGTTTCTTATTTTAGGAGAGTGAAAACCCATGAACTTCAAAAACTTTCATGTACTTTTCCATATAACATTCTGAATCTTATATATTCATCCTCTTTAAATATATTCAAACTTTGATAATAAATATATGGATTTCAGTATTTATGGGGCAGGGCGGGCATTCTTGGATCATTTACAGTTTTGTGCGTACGTAGTTCTGCGAATTCATACACAGATTTCTCGAATCCTGTATTCTTGAGTTCATGCTACGATAGCAGATATCCAAATGTGCCTCAACCCACTAGTTTCGGCGAGTACCTAATAGTAACAATCAAATCGCATGTCCACCAGTGGGGATGACAGTGCTCTATGTGAATGAAATTTTACCTTTTTCATTAACTTCATTATGTAGCAATCCTGTGAATGATATCTGATTTATTTCCATGACGAATGTTTGCAATACAAACTAAATGGAGAGAAGTATGTTTTGTATAATCAAGTGTTCATCCAGTGTTGTTTCGAAATTATTTTTCTTTCGTGTAATTCAATGCTTATATGAAAGTAGCTATTTCGAGAGGGCTTTTTGTGTAGAGTTAATTTTTTGAAATTGATTGCTTCCTTACTGTCTTTGGAAGATTCCCACATTTTTTTGTATAAAGATGAAGAAGTGAAAAGCCAAAACCTCCCATTCCCAATAATTAGTCTATCCTAAAAATATCCTTCTTTTCAATTCGAATGCAGATATACGATTGTTATATGAATACCAATTCCTCAGGAATCGTTCTCTGTGAGGTCTCTTACGAACGAGTGATTCAAAAATAGTCTTCCAGAGGCCTTATTCCTACAGTTCTGGTCATACGTGATTTTGCGATCGTTTATGTGAACGTTTTCCTAAATCCTGTACTATTATCAGGTATAATTCGCTTATCTGTGGAAGTTTCAAGAATACCAATTTCTCAGAAATCGTTCGCAGTGACGTCATCTGCGTGAACATTGTGAATGACGTTGACTCGAGAATAGACCCCCAGTACGATAACACATATTAAATGTCACGATAAAACTGGTACGATTATTATACTAAATGAATCAGAGATGTACAAGAATGTCTGCACATTTTTCAATATATCTGAATTATGTTGCTGAGAATTAGGCTTCAAATGACTACCTACCCTCAATACTCTATGAAACCATTTTTGTCTATATTGGGTTGATTTTAGATTCATTCAGCTTACGGCAGAAATTTGAAAATATTGTGATATCTTCAAATTTGAAGCACTTTGTTACTGAAACCATTTTTTGCTTGGCAGGTAAACAAACGTTGTTCTGATATTTTTTGATTGAAAAGTGCCCCACGAAACCCTTAGCAAGAAATGAATTGAATCTCTACGGATTATAAAGTAAAGAAAAGGGGATACAAGAATCGACTACATATAAAACTCAGAGAGGGCTCCAGGGAATTACTCTATACCTACTACAATGTTGATGAGTTTGATGAGCGTGTACAGGCCCGTCTCAGTAATTGTTTCATGTGCCAACATTGTGGTATATAATTCATCATTGAATTTTACTATAATTGATTTCCAGTCTTCCAGTGTTGCATTGAACCTAGTTTTGATATACCACAGAGTTAGTAATTTCATTTCATCCACAGATTTCTAGAAACTATATTCAATTGATGATCTATAATACATAGAATTCAGATAGATACTTCAAAAATATATTTCGACCCTCAACAAACAAATTTTCTCCATATGTCTTTGTCATGAATGATTGGATCTAAAAATGCTGTTGAATGAATAGTTCTCCGGGGACGAAGGATAAGATGAACGAGAACTCACAGAGAATGACTTAACGAAGGAATCACTCTACATTTTCAGATTTTTAAAATATTGGTGGAGGGTTCCAAATAGATCTCAAAATTCAATTTGTACTACACTAGCAATAGAAGGGAGCTCAATGGAAAATTGAAGCTTTTTGCAGCATTTGCAGGTAAAAATAAAGTTTAATATGTTTCTGGGCTGATAGTTTCATTTCATAGAATTTCCCACATAATCGATATTTTCAGCGTATTACACCTATCTCATTTTCGATTACGAATAGAAATGATTGAGATACGTAACACTGCTCATGTACGATAGTAGCTTCAAGAATTATTACTTTTTATCTGCAGAAAATTTAAATTAACAAGAACTCCATTTTTACTCTTTCATGGTTTATATGTATTAATATTTCTGGAATTCACAGATGTCGTTTATCGAAGGATTATTTAACTCTGGATGCGAAGTAAGAAGTAAATTTCTATCGTGTGAAATCAAAAAGTCAAAAGCCGAACCTGTGAGTTCTGGACATATTTTGAATAGCGTTTGGGCACGCCTCTTCGGCGCGGTTGTAATTATCTCTGTCAAATATTTACACTGCATTTACCTCTTAACTACTGTTTGGATCGACTTTGTAAACGATCATATGCGTATATAGACTCCTGGTGCCTGCCGAGTGGTAAATTTGTTGCCACCCTTTTCGTGCGTTCTCGATCTTTTTCTTCATCTTAGTATAAGGAAGGTTCATTTTCAGAAATGGTATTCATTTGAATAATTGCAATCCTATATTTTTCAATGTTTTTCTAAAGTTATCGTTAGAGTTTTGCTGACAAAAAAAAACATTCAATTGAGTCGATAATAAATCTCTCCGGTATTTTTTGTGTATACGTAAAAGAATATTGAATATTTGGTAAGTATTAATCAGCGATTCTACCCGGTTTCGCACGAAGAGCAGAAAATATATGCTTGTATTTTTTTTCTGTCGTAGTTTTACATTAGCTTAATCTAATGATAATGATCTCGTCACTTTTAACTCCTCCACGGAGTGGAATACAACCCTCAAATTTTGAATGAAATCAGGGGTCAAGCGATTTCAGAGGTCACCGATTTTTTTTATTCATCACTTTCCATTTTTTTGGATTTGATGCAATAGATATCGAAAAATGACATTTTGTGTGACATGTGATTCCTAACCGTGTTAGGAATCACATGTCACATGGGAGTTGTCGTTCGTACGAGGGCGACAGCTGACAAACGGAAAAACACATTTAAACAGATTTGAACAGATATGGGGAAAGGTAGCTTTCATCAGGTTTTTGACCTTACGAAAGGGGGTAAATGAAATTCAAAAATTTGCACACACTAAGTAACTTATGGAACACTCAAAATTCTTATTCAAAAATTGATTTATTCAATGCAACAATAATCATTAGACAGAGGTACGTCTTTACAGTAAGAAAGTTTGATAATGAATGATGTTAGCTTCCTGGAATCTTCGCAAGTAGGTTTATCTCCCGGTGTACGCTTTTGTAGACATTATTTCTATGGGAACCGTGTTGGGCGTTGATGTAATTCCTTCCCCACAGAATTCAACTCTGGAGGGTTAGCGAGGGAGTTGAACATCGGACAGTTCTATGTCTCCTCTTGGGCCTTGACTGGGGTCGTCGATGGATATACCAAGGCAACATCAGCTTCTTGAAACAGATTTACAGCAAGGCCGTGCACACTTGATAAATAGCTATCGTCCACAAACAAGGGGTATGTGAAATTCTTCCAAATGACACATCTGGTTGATTATCAATAATTTGGATTCTGATTTCTTGGAGATCGTTCAGTTTAATATCCTCTAACTGGAGGCTGAAATTCAGGTTTGGAATGGATTCAATTTCTTGGCTCACATCAGGTGGTAAAATTGGCTGTTTTGGGACTATAGAAATTATATCGTTGGCGATTATTCCTTACTGGCAAATTATTTGGCAACCTATCGGGATTTCTATTGAATATGTTCCGAATTTCTTCTTGTGCTTCACAGGTGAACTCAAGGGTCTTTATGGATGGCAGCAATACGATCCATTGATTGGAATCTTTCAGTCTATTGAAGATTGGTTTGATAAGCTCTATTCGAACTCGATTGCATGGCGTTATATTTTGAACACCCAGCATCTGAATCTCGCATGGGTTGTTTTTTCTGACTTCTTGATTATTTTTTGAAAATATAGAATTGTGGTATAACTTGTGGACATTTGTCGTTTTGGAATGTATATTACAACGGACTCTTCAATAATTTTTTTTCGAGAAATTATAGCCTTCAACTGACTCTTTGTGGAAGTGGGTATGGTGATAATATACATGTAAGGATACATGATAGAAATGTCGGGAATATAGGTAATTTCATCATTTAAGATAAAACTTTCGATTCTTATTATATTTTCAAACATTAGCGTGTTATATAGGGTCATTGAACATGGTAGTTGCTCCTGTTTCAATTACTTTTGAATCTTCAGTAGTTCCTTATGAAGATCAGCCGTTTGCATTATACTCCGGTGCATTATTTTCAATTTGGATAATGAGATTTAATTCTCGACATCTTGCAATATTGAATTGATTATTTCGTACATGTTTATGATTTGAATCAAAATATCTTTGATAAAAGTTGAATTTTCTCTGTACGTAGTTTGATTTATTATTCGAAAAATTTGTCGAAACTCTGATTACAACAATTTCTCATTATGACTAATCTGTTGAACTGTTTTCTTTTTATTTAGAAAAAAAACGCATCAGCCGTAGCTATTAGCGGCAAACATATAAAAATATAAAATATGTCTGAAATACCATACATTTGTTTACAATATAGATTAAATAAAATGTTACATTCTTTAAGAAATTCAATAATATTGTTCGTGTTGGTATTTTGGGAAAATTTCACTTAGGTTGGAGGGGATTTTATTGTTCAGTCTCTCAACTGTGTAAAACGGGCACTCCACCAGAACATGCTTAACAGTCACAGGCACTTCACACGCGAAACATTGTGGTGACGGTTCTCTCTTCAATAGATGTTCATGCGTAAGGCGAGTGTGACCCAATCGTAATCTGGTAATTATGACTTGATGGAATCGGTTTGTTGCTTTATTGTTCCAAGGATATAATGAAGATTTGATTTCCTTGAGTTTGGAGGGTTCCTGAGACCAGTGATGATTCCACATTTCCACGATTTTGCCATGGAAAAAAGATTTAAGATCTGTTGGCAATGCTTTCATACTGAGTGTGCGTGCTGGATTTTCTAGAGCTTCTCTGGCGAGTTTATCGGCTTCATCGTGGAGTGGGTATTGAGATATTATAGTTTGGTAGTTAGCTTGGATCAGCTGAGGATTTGTGGTTGCTTTGCTCATGGATAGTAGTTGGGTATTTATATTCGGTAAGGAAATACGCCATGGTGGAATTCTGTTTGAGAAATTGGATTCGATTCATGGAAATTCTTGCAGCTGTATGAGGTTGAGGAAAAGAATTTTTCGTTCATGAAACGGAATATTTGTTTCCGTAGTGGGTGTGACTGAGGCAATAAAGGGTTGTCGAGTTTGATGGGCTTGTCGCCTGGCTGTATACGATAGTGTTAGTTTATGTCTTCTGAGCCCTAAAGGTAATTCTCTGAGTTCACAGAGTAGACTATCAACCGGACTTGTAATAAATTCTTCAGAGATGATTTCGAGTGCGTTGTTATGTATTGTATTCAGGGCGTTGAGGGTACTCGCGGAAGCAGACGAGTAGCATATGCAACCGTAGTCTAATTTTGACCTTATTGATGTTCTATATAGAGTCAATAATGTCCTACCATCTCCACCCCTCTGTTTGTTTGTGAAGCATTTCAACAGGTTTAGCCTTTTTTGACACACTGTGACAAGATATTTTATGTAGGTTTTCCATGTCAGTGACTGATCAAATATCATTCCTAGATATTTTCTTTCATTTGTGTATCCTAGTGTTTCATTCTTGAAAGATAAGGTTGGTGGATTTTGAATTTCATTCGGTCTTTTTGTAAAGATGATACATTTAGTTTTATCAGAAGAAAATCGAAAACCGCTTTTTGTTGACCAGTCTTCTAACTTATGTAGTTCCTGTTGAAGAATTTTGACTAAATTTTGAATATTTTTTCCTTTCACAAATATTGTTAAATCATCAGCAAAAAGTCTTGCCTGAACTGGTTTCTGCAAATTTTGTATGACATCATTAATGGCCACAAGGAATGAAGTGGGACTGATTACAGAGCCCTGTGGTATGCCATTCTCTACGTATCTTAGTGTTGATAGTACACCATTCACTTTAACACAAAAATATCTCTGAGAAAGGAAGTTTTTGATGGAGGCTAAAATATTGTATCCCCAGGATACTAAAGTTTCAATAATTTAATGATGCCATGCTATGTTGAATGCTCTACATAGGTCGAAGTATACAGCGATACATTTCTGATTATTTTTGAATGCTTCATTGATAGATCAACTAGGTTGTCTGTTGTAGATTTCAGTAGATGAAGGTCGGTTTGTTCACTTATGAGCTGTTCCTTTGCCTCAAGAGTCCGGATGAGGCGTTTATTAATGATTTCTTCAAGTAATTTGCATAAGTGACAGGTAAGAGCTATGGGTCGATAGGAATCCACTCTATCAGGAAATTCTTTCACTTTCAATATGGGAACTATGTTTTCTGATTTCCAGAGTTCAGGGAATTCGTGTTGTGTCCAGATTTTATTGAAGAAGATGAGAATGAAATCCAGAGCTTCTTTCGGTAGATGTTTGAGAAAACTAGAGAGAATATCGTCAGGCCCTGAAGATGTGTCCTTCAGTGATCCGAGAGACTCTAAAAGTTTATAGGGTCTTCGTTAGAAACTATCAGAATACATTCGTTCTCTTCTACTTCTTTGTATTCTAAGAAAATCGGATCGTAGTTAGTATTGGAAGACATATCTCTAAAATGATCTAGTTTTCCAGCAATATCAATTTTGTCTTCAAAGGTTTTTCCTTCCACTTCCAGTATATTAATCTGAGGATAGGTATCAACGCCAGATATTTTCCTTACTTTTTTCCAGACTTGATTCATTTGTGTGTTGACGTTAATAGTTTCAACATATTTCTGCGAAGAATCTTTTTTAGCTTTGATAGTTACTCGTTTTGCTCGTAGTTACTCGTTTGAATTTTGTTTATTTCACATTGAAAAATATTGAAATGTCACGTTTCTTTTTTATTTGCCAAACAGAACACATTGAACCTTTAGCACATAGTTGCTGAATGCCAGAATATATTTAAACACTTCAAACTGCAAACATTCTTATTGGAATATTCACCTCTAGCTATATAATTTATATTCTTTACATGTTGTGAATTCACAAAAGTCTAGTCGTCTACATTTGCTATTTGAAACCCAAAATAAATCATTCGTCAGAGATGTGTTACAGAACCTGAATATCTGATATTTGATACTCTCTATATTTGAAGTTTTTGACACAATCGAAAAAAATTGAATGCATCACTTCGACGTTGCATTTGCAATACTGAACGAGATCAATAGTTAGTATAAAACAAACTCGCTTCTCGCTGTCTGTCCCTACGTATGCTTGGGTCTTTAAAACTACGCAACCTAATCGCAAGCGTTATTCGTTTTTTTAAGTCATTCAAATCTGAAGGTTTAGTTTTGTACACATTGCTCTTTACATGTTCCCATAAAAAGAAATCTAATGATGAAAGATCAGGTGATCGCGCTGGCCATTCAATCGATCCTCGCCTCCTTATCCACCGATTGGGAAATGTATCGAGGTATTGCCGGA
>WOGR01004526.1:0-14645 GCA_015342045.1 Leptinotarsa lineolata | reverse complement strand
TTCGAAATTGAAGTAGTAGGCTCAACGGCGAATTGGCCTAAAATCTCAATCTGTGCGGCTTCCGTAAGAACTCTCGGCTGCTTTACTGCTTTGTTGCACACAGAACTCACATTTTGGCCTGCATGCCAGCATTCAATTCATTCACATCTGATGAACCTTTGAAAACCCGGCTTGAACTATATATAACATCCACGTATGACCGGGTCTATTTTCAATTCAGAGCAAATGAATATATAAACCAATGTTTTGAAAATCATTTCAAATTCATATAAATAAGTTCTGCAATATACACACAGTTATATTTCAGATACATACAAGTTATCTTTCAGAAATGTTTGTTTTTTTTCAATTAGGTAATATTTTTCAGGATAGCAGATTTGTATTTAAGGAGAAACAAATTGTATCAATGTTCAATCCTAGTGGAGAATTCAGTTTTAAAAACGTTTGTTCTAGTAAATTTCTAGTTTGTTTCAACCCACGTAGGATGTTATTTTTCCTCAATTGTCTCTGCAGTGTATTATTTATTTTTTTGGGGAAAAAAAATCTGTTCTGGCCTATACAATCTTCATTTTTCAGTTTGTTCTTCCTGTGACTTTTTCAGCAGCCCATGAAACTCTTTCGTTGTTTGTTCCTGTTTTGACATTGTAACACGATTTTGTAGACAACTATTATATTGACCCTCGTATAAACTTCTACACGATGCCATTGTGATATTCGAGGATTTACATCTGTCTTCACTATTCATTTACTATATTTATTTAGTGTACATTACTTTTGTTGTGTTATTAGTATGGTTAATAAGCTCGCTTTCACTTTGTTGGTATTGAATTTTTGCCAGAAACAGTAAATATCACGGAACTGTTTAGAGTTTACGTTCACTATATAAACTCATCTTCGTATAACACGATGTCCTAGTCATTTTCAGGAAAGCATCCACAGATACCTACCCTAATTGTTTGCAGTTATCACGTTTATTTTCTGGAAAATCTCATTTTCTTGTATGATTCGCCCAAGTTTTCGACACTTTGACTTTCTTCGACACCCAACCTCTTTGGATGAGTTGCAACGGCATTTTGGTCTTTACGAAGTCGTTTTCACAACTAAAAATACTTCAAATATCATTAAATTCCTGCTCAATCTCGGTGTTTTTTAACCCGCCGATTTGCTCTACAAACACTTGAGGCTTTTGGATGGTCTTGGGAATAGCTTAGTATCTACGGAAGTCTGATCGGAACCTTATGAGGCGGTACATTGAGGCAATGTGTCACTTTGAATAGAGAATAGCTATTGTCATCGTCACACACTTCGAGTATTTTAGAGACATAGGTAAACTAGTTCAATTTCAAGGGCAAGTAAATTGAATCAGCAAACAGTATCTCAAGTTCATGTAAACTATCAGAAGCAGAAAACACCCTGCTGCGTAGCGTAAAGCAACTGGTATCGTTATAATAATAACAGCGTACGAGAAGAGGTGAGAGGCAACACTAATGGCCTCAAAATCGAATTACCGATCATAGAGATAGAAAGAAGCCGCCACGCGATTGGCACTTTACAAGATGACTAGATGCTCCATGCTTCTCGCTAATTACGTCCTGACTAGCACACTTTCGGGACGGGGCAAATTTCTCGAGCAGGGCCCAATTACTCCACCTCTTGCTGGTCTGTAGGGCTTCGTCATACATTTCCTGGTTTCGTGATTTCATTGAGGGTAATATGTTAACCGGCGTTTCATGTTCAAATGTTTCTGCTAATTTCAAAAAGTAGGGTTTTACTTTTGAACAGGGCTTAATGAGGCGCAATCATTTTGAAAGGGTTGATTTGAAAAGCTTTTAAAAAAGTATTAACCTTCTCTGGTTCATTTAATTCAATTTTCATAATTGCAAGAATATTTTTGTTAAAATAGAAACATCAAAGTACTCGACTCAGGTCGGTCAAGTTTTCCAAATGATTTAACGAATTTTTATGTAAATTAGATAAAATCGTAATAATGTCGATTGGAAATGTCTTGTTGTCATGTCTCTCAAACATTTGCACAAATCATAGAGGACAAAATCCAGGCTAGTAGCCCGTAGTAGAATCGAACCCAAAGTACCAAACATCATCAGTGGTATGTTTACTGTGAAGACGAAAGATATATCTTTATATGTTGAAATCTCAGTAACGACTTCGAGATATCACTTCCGCATTGAACGCACATACCACTGATTATGTCTGCCGCAGTAGCAGACGAAATGATTGGTACTTTAGGTTCCATTCGACCACATCCTAATAGCCTGGATTTTGTACTCTTTCATCATGACTCCGGTAGTATATTTGTACTCATATTCCCATAATATTTCTTAAAATCACCGAGTTTTGAATCATTATCACTATACTTGTTCATATACTCACAAATAAATATGTAAATCCTATTTCTCAAATGACATAATAAGTAGTTTTACCAATGTATCCGGTTCGAAGGACGACAACATGTTTATACATGATAATAATTATACAATTTTCACAATAAATTCCATTCAAGACCATTCTAACTAATGAAGCTACCGTGTAAAGAAACAAGTCAAAAATAAAGTTAATTGTGAAAATTGTATAAATATTTTCATGGATAGTGTAATTAATTTCCTGGAAGTAACGGGTCAGTGTATTCATAACGTGTTTATGTAACTTGAATTGTATAATCTCAGCTCAATTATTTTTCTAGTGTAAACTGTAAGGCAATATTTATTTTAGCAAACAAAAGCATTTTTATATCACGATTGATATAAGGATAGCCACATCACTATGAATTATTTTCAAATATTTCAAAATTAAGACTTCTAGCTTCTAGGTTGGCCAAAATTTCAATGAAGTAAATATATTTTTGGAAATGAATTCTTTATTCTTCCAAATCAGTAACGCATTACAATTTATAATCCACAGTATTGTCATTTTTTTTATATTCAGGGTTATTTCGTAATGTGCACAAATTTTGTTTCTTGTCTATTGTCTCGTGTGAAGAGAAGAATGTGATAGTCGGCAATATCAAGTTGAGTTTCGCAAGGGCCTATTCTTGGGCTCTTGTGAGCAAATAATATTTTGTCAACATGAATATATGTAAAGCCTAAGTGTAATTCACATTCGATTCTCATCGAAATATGCATTTTTGACTAACGTTACTGCAGTTTCGTCCTATGAGGACATTTTCAAACTAATAAAATAGTATTCGTTTGAAACTAGTTTTGAACTAAGTTTTCTGCCGTAACGTCAGTTACAAATACAAGAATATTTCTCATTTAACAACAAGTTTCAGCTTATATTAAAATACATATCTTCAATTCAAGTTCAAGTGTTGCAATTACTATTTGAAAATTCTCTAACCACGCATCCATTTGCTGTCATCACTCAAGTATACACTTGTGTTGAATGATTTCATTTTCTGTGATGTTGCCTATCGACTACGTTTCAGATTCATTTAGAGGATTAGGACAAATTAGCTATTCAATTATCTCTCGTTCAATTTTAGTTGAAGAAGAATGTTTCTCCAGATTTGAAATTTTTTATCCAAACAAATTTTGTTTTTCCATGCGGAAAAAGTGCACTATGGACGGAACAGTATGAAGTAAATGTGTTCAATACTAAAATAAATATTATTAGTATGTTCAATATTCTCCTGGAAAATATCTAATAATCATTTCACTGCAGATTTAGTTCGAATGTTTTTTTTAGGATATGTACGGCATATGTTACACTTCAAAATTTTTTTAATTGTCTTGCAACTATAAAATCAATTTCAAAACCTTAAATATGACAAAAGCACAAAATATCGGTCATTTAGTTTGGTTAAATTGAGAAATTGAGTTCACTCAGGGCACTTCTCCCATTGCCTTCTCGCCTTTAATAGTGTTTTGTCGTAATTTCGAACGAAATATGAAGATCTACACACTGTGACTGACAACTCTGTAATATATAGATTGATAGATGTAACCCTCAGCTACTGTTGTAGACTTCCATCCTCCGTGCTTCGTAATATCCGTTATATTTGCTCCTGATTCTGCTAGCAAAGAAGCAGAAGACTTGAAACAGTGACCTGTATATTACTTTGGTTCCGGTAGGTTCAGAAACTCAGCAATGGTAGAGGGCATTTCTCCAAACGTGTTTATACCAACTGGGTTGGCACTGCATTTATAATTTGTGTATTTCAGAAAAAACGTTGATGATTGATAACAGAAGGGCGTAATGCAACGCATGTATCAAATTAGTCAATGTTTTTTTCAACAATGCAAAAAGAACGACCTATTTTCGTTTTTGTATTCATAATTTGAATAATCAATGATTCATCCATTAATTTAATGTCTTCTATTAATAAATGGCAGAGCTCTTCACGCCAGCAGGCTCCATATGTTCCGAAAATAGTAGCAATTTTTATCATCAAATATTTTCCATCTGGCGCCTCATTTATAACCCTCTGGACTTATTCAAACGTAAGAGTTTTTGAATTTTTGAGCCTATAACTTTCATTTTTCCGCTTTGAGAATGCTATTACCTTTGAATATCTGTTTGTATTAACACCATTTTTAACGAGCGTACTCGACTTTATCATTGAAAACTCGCTCCACAAAGTTGACGAGTTCCATATTTTTGATTTGCCTTCTAGATAGGCTAAGAAGACGGTTTCGCTGAAATTTCCTTCGATGTTTCTAAGTCTACACCATCTAAGAAAATCAGAATGTGTGATGTCGTACTGCTGAGCCGATTTTTTTGGTAACAATTCAATTGAAGCTCTTTTTGCTGCCTCTTCAATATCGTCAGGAACACACAATTCCTCACTATTGTTCTTCATTATGTGAAATTGATCAACTCGCTACGCTCGTTTCGCAAACTTTTTCACTCACAAAATAAAACCTTACTTTTAACACTCATATCATAAATAACTATTTCAAACAAAAATTAACTAAAGCAGTCATTTCGATAGACGTCTTTTCATTTGATGAAATAAGAGATGTATTCCCCTTCGTTAATTAGATGAATTTTCAGGTGCATTTTTGGTTCCGTACTGTATCATGTTGGTTATCGGAGGAATTCCTTTATTTTATATGGAGTTAGCTCTAGGACAATTCAACAGAAAAGGTGCTATAACTTGTTGGGGACGGTTGTGCCCTCTTCTTAAAGGTGAGACAAATTACGTTTATGCATGGTTTTGTAATTTCGTTACATGTGTTGAAGATTGAATTTACTTTTACTTCTACGCAATGTGTGTGTTGAAGTTAAAGCAAATATCAAATATAATAAAATGATTTTATGAAATTTGAAATATGAATAGATGAGTACTATTCCGATCATTCCCAATATGATTTAAAATCAAGAGCCACCGGTAGACAGCTGTTTTAGCCTGTCGGGCATCATCAGTACCGGGCAGGCGGTCCTCGATTGAAGACAAAATGTGAAGAATCAAGTTAATTGACCAGGTTTTCATCTCGATGTTGGTGGTTTGACCCATCTTTAAATCCGACAACTGCGACAGAAATTTGGGAATCTCATCCGGAATGCCATCGGAAAACAAATCCACATGTTTCTTAGAAATGATATTGAATCAAGATAGGTTAACGCAGTCAAGCTGCTGGAAAATAATTCCATGTAACGACTTCCGTAGTGTAGATGCTGTGAACAACGACTATATAAAATGCTCGTATTTGCAAATTCGTAAAGTGACAGAAAAGGAAAAAGCAATTTAAAACCTCTCAACACTCGTCCTAGAGAGTCGTGAAATCTGTTACGGTCGAATGACCATTCTTTCGAACACTTTAGTTTTGAAGTTACCAATGAGAGAGCTTTTGAATTTTGACTGATCGTTTATGATATTCTGTTAACAAAAACTAATTATATGTCTTAGACATATACCTAATTGAATTTAATTTTTTTAGAGCTGAACATGGAATTTTCAGTTTACATAAAACATACCTAAAAATCAACGAGAAAACTGCCTGCAAGTTTTTCAAATTCTGCTTCATTTTCTCTCATTAGCCTCAATCAAATGAATTAATGATTTGAATCACTGTGATAATATAAAGTACTGTGCTGATGTGAATCCCTGTGATAATTGAGCGATTTGTGAAATGTCCTTGAGAATTTTATGAAAATTCTCAATATTCAAAATATCCCAACTGAAAAAAAATTGGGTTTTCCCTTGGAATAAAAGTTGTTTTCACGAGACTGTGAGAATAGTCCAACATTTTATATGAAAGTTGAAAAATATTGAGAACTAATCTCCTGCAAACCGTATTATTGCATGATCATTATGAAAATCAGCATAATTCATCAAAACTTTTGAAATTTCTGCATAAAAAAAATCATTTTTATTTCCACTACAAAAAACAACACGTGTTTCGCTGTATAATAGCTTCCCCAAGCAGCAATTTTTGCTTGGGGAAGCTATCGTACATATAGCGAAACACGTGTTGCGATTTGTAGATATTTTATAGTGAGAATCAATCAAGTAAGCTTTGGTGTTCATCCAGAAAAGTTACTGTGTAATATACACCTTTGAAAAGTATAATTCGCACTTAGACATTTTGCCTATAAATGAAATGAATCCATTCTACAAATAATTTATATACTCGTTACTCCGTTCTCAAAAACCAAAATTATTCGTTAGTAAGCTGCATAATCTAATCGATACGTTTTTATGAATAATTCAGGACCGAAAAAGTATATTCTACGAATCATCATTTATTTGTACAGAAATCCGAGTATATACATTATTTGTTCCACTGATTTATCTTTTTTAATTAATTGAATAATTGACTCTTCAGGGGTTATACTACGCAGTAACTTTACAGGATGAAAGACACTTGAGCAGATTTCTGTTGATCTATATTCAATTATTTGTTCATATTGTAGGAAGTTAAAAGCCCAAAAACACTAAGTCGTAGTACTAAGCAAAAAATCCCAAATGTTGTAAAAAAAATACTTTTTGACTTTCACTTCTCCAAAAAGCTTTTTTACCAATAACTAATAAGTGCTCAAAACCATTTTTGATTTAACACGATTTCTATGGCTGGGATTCAATCAAATAAGTGTATTGTGACGATCCTGCTAAATATGGTTGGATAGATGTTATTTCGAGCGGTCATTTTATAAGCCTAACCCAAGTTAAACTTCATACAACAGGTCACATAGATCTTAAAAATGGTGGGACATTGTTTTCATTTCATTTCATTTTATTTAATGGATATAGTCATATTGTAATATGCTCAAGGACACAAATTCTTTCAGTTACATGGGGCGTGAGACAATTCACATGAGTATCAATTATCGGAAATATATCAGCTTATGAATCTATTACTAAAAATTAAGTTTTATAAACTTACACATTTCGCCTAGACAGTCGAGCACTTTCAGGATTTCACAACAACAACTTTCTACTTTCCGGACTTTTTAGGAATCTCCAATTGAATCTCAATTCAATTGGTTCATCTTCGTTCTCAAATCTACCCTTTCTCTATTTATAGCTACATGGCTGTCTAACTCCAATCTAACTCTAATTCTGAATCTTAACCCCGAATTTGAATCTGAATGGGAGTCACGAATCTGAATCGAATCAAATTTGAATCGAATTGTTTCCAATGAACGGTGTTGGCATATTTATATGATCTCTCCCTACCATCAAAGATGGCCTGATTATCCCTACTCATATTTTGGTGTACGTGAGAAGGTCACTGATTGACGAAATCTAAATGTTATGGATTTTTCGCAACTCTATGACCCACAGAGACCGCTAAGTGACTATCTGTTTCTTGAGCAATAGTCATTAAATTCAACGAGTTACACGTGTTATATCTGGACCAAACTAGCCACTTGTGTGACCTCGTTTGCATGGTCTCTCACGTGTCGAAATATTGCAACATCAGAGATGTGGGAATTTCCCTTCCTTCGGTCTAGTCACGTATCAATTTTTGATTTGAGAATTTGGCCGATTCCTTTTGTCTCGAACTGTTGCAGCGACTTGTGTTCGAATGTCTAGGGTTAGGTGAGTGCATTTTCTGATTGAATATCGACTTTAGGTTTGGGAACTTATATATTTATTTATTGATATACATCCATATCGTGGTTGAACTCAAACATTAATACATCCCGAACTCAAATTATTCATGGTTCATTCTAAAATTATTTATGGACTGTCACAGTATGAATAACTACTGCCATAATACCATGATTAGATTCGTCGATCTTTTGATACTATCCAAATAGATGCTGATGAGGTAATAAGACAAGTGTCTTATTCCGAAACTTCGAAGCCTATCATTGAGTATGATAGTGTTCAATGTAAGTGAAGTTTTATATCGTAACTCTTCTATCATATTGTGTAGGGTTCCTATGAATTATATCTGATTCGATTCCATAACGAATATTTGCAATATAAACACAACAGGAAAATGTGATTATCGTATAATTCAATGTTCATATGGAAGTAGTTGTTTCGGTGTAGCCTTTTCTTCCAGTGTATGTTTGAAAGTAAGTTCTTTGAAAAGAGTTTATTTCAAACTTTATTACTTTTTTTCTTCTCTTGGAAGTTTCACCCAATTATTTGTATAAAGTTGGAGAAATGAAAGACAAAGATCTTTTTTCCCAGTCATTTTTTGTTTGTGATTTTGAATCGCTTAACCCTTGTTAATAATTCAGCAGGGATAAAAGTAGACTTAAATCAGTACAAATTTTGATAAAATATCAAGTTAATTGTGATGAATTTTGTATGGATATTCACCTCTTCCAATCCCACTTCTGACGAGAATTCCTAGGAAAGGGTTATACGGTATACATTTTCAAATTACCACACAGTACGTCAACTTGCTGATTGATGATTGTTGCAACGGTAATGGAAAAACATCGTCAAAATGAGTGCTGGTATTAATGTCTTAGTCACATTAAGGGTCATTTCGATCAAATATATACCCTAGAAACTTTTTTGGCCTCATAATAATACACGTTTTGAAATGCGAACTGAAAGTAATTTTTATAATACATTATTGGTAGTGTTTATAATTCAATAAATGTAAGCTTCATTCTTTCCATCATTTATTCCAGTTTTGGCCTAATTTAAATGAATACTTTGGACAATATAAATTCCACTTGAGTGAATATTATTGTTGGGA
Source organism: Leptinotarsa lineolata (assembly GCA_015342045.1). Classification (NCBI taxonomy): domain Eukaryota; kingdom Metazoa; phylum Arthropoda; class Insecta; order Coleoptera; family Chrysomelidae; genus Leptinotarsa; species Leptinotarsa lineolata. The sequence goes on along the minus strand of WOGR01004526.1, from coordinate 5,517 downwards.
AACAATAGTATTCACTCAATAATATATAACGTTGATTGGATTATGATAAATATAGCAAAAGAACTGAAACAAATGATATCATATGAATTACAATTATGCCTTTTTTCACAAACGAATGAACATACTCATTCTGGTCAATTAATCATTGGACAAATTAAACGATTGAAAAATAATATTCAACAAATTATTCTAGACAGAATTCTAGAAGGAATGAACATTCATCAAATTTTTGTCGTTGCAATCAATCTGCCATTTAATACAATGCACTTGTGATACCTTACATTAATCAATATCTTTTCTCAGTTGTTCTATTGTAATTTCTGTACAAGCTGCAGATATTCTGATGCGTAGTTCTTCTACTGACTGCGGTCAGGACTTGTAAACTTTCTGCTTCACAGTACTCCAAAGAAAAAGTCTAGCAGTGTCAAGTCCGATGAAGTTGGCGGCCACTCAATGTAGGACTATTTCAACCTATCCATCGATTTCCATAGTTATTATTCATCCATTATTTTACAATAACTGCATTACGTACAAAAGACCTATCTAATTGAAGCTTCAAATTCAGGCAATCCTGCACTGGTAAGTTATGTAATTGCACCCCAAAACTCATTTCTCAAATAGTCTAAAACTATAACTCCATTTAGATTATTTTCAGAGAGAAACCGACCGATAATCTTATCGTGGATTATTCTACACCATACATTTATTTTATGGGAATATTGCCTTTTTTGCTTTAATAACCCAATTACGATTATCCGCAGACCAGTACCTTGATTTTTGGGACGAGACTACTCCGTTTGTAGTGAACGTAGCTTCATCACTAAACAAAATTGTTTTGAAGAAGTTTATATCATTCGAATATTCTCATTGAGCCCACAAAAAAAATTTGGTCTCTTCTTTCTTCATCTCCCGGTTCCAGAGTGTGAAAAATTTTTGGTTCGAATGGTTTAATTTTATTTTCTACTAGGCATCTCCTGATATTTTCTCTAGGGATATTTAAGTTCAAACTAGCCGTCCGCAAGCATAAATGAGGATTGTTACGAAAATATTGCAATATTCGCAGACCATTTCTATTCTCACGATGTGGAGTGTTTCTGTTGTATTTGATCATTCAGTAAATTTTTCAAATTCTTGAATCTATTACTTCCCAAGCATTTCAAAAGATTGAATTTCAAACATTTCTCTTCCATATGTAATTTTTCAAAGTCGTGGTTGAACTCATGTCCCTCTGTCAGAAGAGGCTTTGTAAATGTGGAATTGATCTTCACATTCAAGAAACTAGTACTATGTTCTTTTATTCTTTGGAAAAAGGTTCTTCCTGTTTGGCCCATATGAAGTTTTGGACAAGAACCACAAGTTATGCAGTTATATACTCCTTAAGATGACAAGTCTTGAAAAATATGTTAAAATCTCCTGATAAATAGATATTTTCGATGCTATTCCTCCTAGTTTCGAATCAAAATATTGATTCCAGCTGTATTTTGATTATAGTTTTCAAAGACTAAAGTCGACATCAATTTTTGCTACTCTTTCCAATACAAACCGAATCACATTAAATCCACAGGTCTAAGAAATCGTTAGCGACGCTTCTTGCTCTTGTGAAAATTTCAAGTTCGCTGTTCTCTCAATTATCCACTCCCGCTAATCTGCGGAAACTGGGGTCGGAAAGAGATGGTAGAATGCATTGAAAGTTCTTCTTTACACCACAAAAGACATTTCTAGTGTTGGCTGCCTCTGAAAGCGGGTAAAGCGCCAACAAGGATCATTAACGCATTCGAAGATTGCAAGAATGATGATGTATGACATAATGGGAGATTTTTGTATCGAAGTGAAGGGAGGAAAAAAATTTAGGATGTGGACAGTTATGCAGATGAATCAAAGTAACTGATAAGCATGAAAAATTCTTCTGCGAGTATTCACGCATTGATTATCGAAACCAAATAGAAAATCATACAATCAAAACAGTGAATGGAATACGCGATTTAGGAGTAATTAGGGGTCGCCAAGTTCTTGAAAATTTCAAGATCTTGTCTTGATATTGTCTTGATTTCAAGACAAGATCAAGACAAGGGGTAATTTCAGATTTCAAGACAAGACAAGAAATTTTATTTCAATACCAAGATTTCTTGTCAAGAAAACAACAAATCTTGAAATACCTTCAATAATAATGAAAACTCTAAAACGTATTTATTTGTGAAAAAGATAATATATTCCAACGTAGCATAACATAATTTAATTTATTGAACACCTTTTTTACTGAAACGATTTACAAAAATGTAAATTAAAAATAATGAATGATATTTAACTAATCATGTTGAAAATGAAATTGCAAAGTAGAGTTAACAACATTTCCAAATCAGAATTGATGAGCCATGAATTAAGGCACATAACACTTCTTATGGAGTCAATGCCTAGTTGATTTCTTGGTTTTGTTATTGTTAAAGCTGCTCTCGAAAATAACCTTTCCGCAGGTACAGATGTTGCTCTCGTTACGAGAAAATCCTTGGCCATTTTCGATAATGACGGGTAGACATTTTCGTGAATTCTCCACCAATCAAGTATATCATCAGAATCTTCTGACCTAGTATTTTTCAATTTCATACTTCCAAGATTGTAAGTTATCATTATCACCTTTCTTAAATAGGTAAGTAATATCTAAATCAAATTCATTATCTTCTTTTGTAGGACTAAGTGCTGGGGCTCTGATATTAAATTCTGTAGATCATTCTGAAATTTATTAAAGTAGTTAGCTTCAAATATTTCTTCAAATTTTTGAACTGCGTCTGATTGTAGAAGCTTTCACCAAGATGAAGAGGAAAATGACTTTACTTTATGCCGAGGATCCAAAATGAGAACTATACAGTATACCCAATTGGTTTTGTTACAGTCTTTCAGTATTTTATCTCTCGCAGCTTGAGTGCAGTAAATTAATTGCTCATCGATAACTTCTCCATAAATTTTATTATCAATTTCATGAGCCTATTTTTCCAATTTGTCTAAAAGTAAGTTTATTTCAATGGGTTTGTGCAATTTTTCCCCCTTTGAGTATTGAAGAAAGTGTTTCAAAGCTTCTCAGTTACTGGCAAAATTTACTGATCGGAACCCATTTTTCATCTAATATCTTGCAAGCATTGTTAAGTTTAAGTTGCATTTGCTCTGAATTTTTTATTTTTTTACAATGTATTTGATTTTACTTATAGGAGAGTTGAAATCTAAAGCAATATCATTTATATCATTTTCTACTTCGATCTCATCCTCCAAATAATCAAAATCCTTTTCGATGTCTAAACTGTTTCGATTTGTGGAACCTTTGGTGTAGTAATGAATCTTACTGGAGTTTTATCTCAACACCAAACCGTTATTTTTAATACCTCGCCACGTGTTTCGATCACCAAGTGATCATCTTCAAGTCTGGTGCTACTACTACCACTATCCTGCATTGGTAAATGCTGCTGATTTTTCTTTTTGCTGCCACTATCACAGACAGCTCACTGATTTCAGTTTTGTCATTCTGAGTATTGACACTCGCATTCGCACTCGCGTTAGTCACACTGATTATTTTATATTTACTTAATCCGTAACGCTTACGTTTCTATCTATTGCTTTTTGGTAAGCTAGAAGCGGAGCCAAATGACTTAGCAGACATACTATCTACTGAAGAGTCTCTGTCACTCATGGTAAAAAATAAGAAATAATTTCAATATAATGTAATTTTCATCAGCAATATTCACACTCGCATCAAAAATATAACGAAACCGGTACAGACTACCAGTTTGTAATATTAACCTTACTTAACTAAACGGGATAAAGCATGCAACTGCACATCAATTTTGTGTACGGGAATCACCTGACCGGGTAATCACGACATTGCAAGATCTTGAAATTTCTTGAGTCAAGACAAGATATAAGATGTCAAGAAAACGTCAAGTAGAAATTTTTCCAAATTTCTTGATTTTTTTCCCAAGACAAGACAAGAAGTTGTTATCAAGACAAGAATCCTTGTCTTGTCGACCCCTAGGAGTAATAATGGATTCCAAAATGATTTTTGAATCTCACAGAGAGTTAACCGTTAATTTGTGTCATCGTTTATTGGGATTTAATATCAGAAATAGTTACACTTTTATTATATATTTTTGATAACTGATAAAAAATTAACATTTGAGAACTATCTGAAATAACATATTGACGCGCTGTTTATAGTGCTCGTTCAATAATGCTACTGAATTAAGGAAAGGCAGTGTCTATCGTCAAAGCCTGTCGTGTGTTAACGTTGTTATACAATCACGCCTTCCTCTTGAAGTTCATTATTGGAACATGACGTTCCTGAAACATAGCTTTCCGAATTTGTTTACCTGAAACACCTGAAACATATTTCTCGTCAACGAAGATGTTATACTAGATGTTTCTGTTGTGAAAAATTATATACTCCAAACCCTCATTGACGGTTTTCAAAATTTTGGTAAAAATATTTGAGGAGTTTAAGATTTCCAGGGAAGTTATGAATATTAGTTGAATTATTTGAAATCAAAGTATGTTGTTGCTCCCTGAAATTTTTTCGGTTCATAACCTTCCATAATTTGAAAAATGTATGAAAATAGATCAACAGATAGGGCTGACGTTTTGGAAGAAAGTCTTTTCATTTCATTGTATTGTTACCATTTAATTAGAAAATGCTCCGCTATTCTCGATCTTGTTATCCGTCTTCTTTTTATTATTCACGATGGTCTTTTGTTCTTATACTTAGGTGTCTTGACGTTCTACTTATATAATATTGTTGTAATCTCTTTCGAAAAATAGTTTGTTGCTGTTTGAGTGAAGATTTTCATAAATGAATTTGAATGATACCAATGATGTTGCAATGTAGAAAATAATGGCGAAAGATATAAGTTTGAAACTGGCGCATTCGCCAATGTTATCATTGTATCATCGTCATTTCTACACTGAACAAAAAATGTAACTGTGGTAATTATAAAATATTCGTAAGGATGCATTTTTCCAACTTCTTGTCTATTTCTTTCAGAAGTGTTTATCAATTATTTGATTTCCTGAATTCGAACCAACTATTGGAAAGAAAAGGTTTTGAAAGAATGAAATGAAAGAAAGTAGACAGATTACGATAGGTTGCCTTTTGTTTCGGGATTTGGCAAACCTAGTGTTACAATCTGGCAACTGACAACACTTATCATAAAGGTGGACATTTTTGAGGTTATACGTACTCGGAACGTTTTGAAATACGAGCGCTATTCGTGTTGTTTACAGTAACTCAAAAGATTCATCTCGGTCCAAAAATGGATTAAATCGTGAACATTTTCATGCGATTATTTTTCACAACTTTCGACGTGGATTAACTCAGCAACAGTGCATAGATGAACTTAATTCAATTTTTGGCGATAAAGCTCCATCAAGGACCAGTGTTTATAGATGGTATGGTGAATTCAATCGTGGTCGTAGTTCACTCCAAGACGAATTTCGTGAAGGTCGTCCAAAATCAGTTGTTGTTCCGAAAACCATTGATGC
>WOGR01004525.1:0-14646 GCA_015342045.1 Leptinotarsa lineolata | reverse complement strand
AGTGTGAGTGTATGTGTATATATGTATTTTCTATTATACATCTTTATTCTTAAATGAACTGTACTCTGTTCTAGTGCTCTTGCATTATATATTGACCATTCCTATACATTTTATATGTCTTGTGGCAAAATGAATATTATTATTATTAACATTATTATCGTTTTTATGGATAATGGAATAACTGGTATTCCCAATATTAAATACTGAATTTCGATATTCTTGCTTTTACAAAATAACAAGTGGATGAAAAAAGGAAAAAATATAGTTTCTCGGGACCAATTCGGCTCATAAATAACCCTCGCGTTAAAGATGGTCCGGAGACTAGTTAGAGAAGTGTCGAAGCGACAAGGAACAACTAATAAAGCGCCGCCTCCTGCAAAGTTCGCTTAATAAAATGCAAATGCTCGTCCGACACTTGTCCGAATGATAATTCGAATATAATCATCAGGACATCGGTGGTGAGTTATTGACGGCCGCGGGGTTTCCCAAACGTTCGCCCCCTGCCAGTTTCTTTTTAAAATGGCCCGTCTGATCTCAGACGTACTCAAAATTTGTATAATCTCGAAAAAAATATATCTCGAACTTTCGAAAAATATTAATTTCTTCACGCATTACAATTTTTTGTGTGGTAAATCCGTTTAAACTTTCCGAGTTCATGAAATGAATTCAATATTTTGCTCATTGAGAGAGAGAGAGAGAGAGAGAGAGAGAGAAAAGTAGATTTCCAAAAAATTAATATCTCCTGAAAATAGAGCTTTTAACGGGTAAAGATTAGCTGTATTGCCAAATAGGCGCCAAACTATTATAAGACAAGTATTGCTGAAGCAGAAATTAATCTAATATTAACACTGATGATCTTCAAAGATGACTCAACCTCTAACAGAAGCACCAAACTCTTCGAGGGTTCATAATAGATGAACGCTTTAATCTAGCAGACCACTGCAGTCATTGTTCACTGTGGTTCTGGCGTTGAATCTGGTCATTATTACGCTTTGGTCAAAGATGAAACGGAGTGGTTTGAGGGGACATTGGCTAGTCAAGATCTTCGGATGATGTGGTGCTGCGAGTTTTTCTGGGTTTTCCTGTAGCAAATGCGCCACTGGAGTCAATCAAGTCGCCCCGGAGCGCCAATTGATTTTTTTGTTGTTTCATAATTTCATAATTTATATTACTTCTATTCATTAAAATCAGTTCTGAAAATATACCAGTTTCAATTAAAACAGATCTAATATTTTGATACGTTACCATGAAAGTCATGATGATTTTTTTTTATTGTAAACAAAGGTCGATTTGTACACCGGAAAAACTACACATACATGTCTCAAAATAGAATGGAAGTAATAAACCGGGATATACCAAACTGATGTATTTGTAATACTACTTTGTTTTCTTTGAGTATCATCATGATACAATATTTTGTTCCCAGTTTAGAGAGTGGACCAGAATAACGAAACATACCATTACCTTTAGTTTGTGATAATGCAAGGTAAGGTAATGCAGAGAAGTGAGGTAAGGTATCCATTTTTTGACGTTCACGAAAAAGTAAAGTATGAAGAATTGCCATAGTTATTATACGTTTTGGTAATTTTTGGGTTGCAGGGATGGATAAACGAATATTGACATAGATTCCATTTCCATAATCTTGACAGCAGCAATCATTCATGAAAGACGCATATTTTATGTCATTGATAGAACAATACCCAATAATTTATGATAAAAAAGATGAAGATTGTAAAAACAAATTAATGAAGAAGAAGGCATCGCAGGTGATTGCCAAAATAGTAGAGCTACCAGAGGATCAATGTCAAAGGCGATATAAAGTTTTAAGAGACAGATATTTCAGAGAAAAAAAGGAGTAGCAGCTCAGTGCGGAAAGTCTGATACTGAAGCAACTAATAGGAGAAAATGGCCTTTATTTAGGGCAATGTTATTTTTGGATGACCACTTACGATCCAGAAAAATGTATATGTATATCGAATACTGATCAGTATGGTAATTTTTTTCATTCTTTTGAATAACTGAAATTGCTCCTGAGTGTTTCTGCTTCTTAGAATGGGTCTAACATTAAACCTCCTCCTTTTTCGTTTCTTTCTCTTGAGTGAAAGATACACATTCAGTACTGACATGATCGCGGCAATTTTTTTATTTATATCAATCAAAAGAAAAATCAAATTTCACAATGTGACTTTCAAGTTTATTTGGTGACATTACCTTTACACCATTATGATATATCCGTCAAAATTCGTAGTATGGCGCTTTCTGATTGGTCGGAGGTAAGAACGCAACGCAGAAAGTTGAAAATAGCCAAATTGTTACCTTGCGTTACCTTAACTTACTTTTTATCTAGAACGCAAGTGTGTTTTCTCAATGCTTCAACTTTTTTACCTCACCTTACCTCGTTACCTTGCGTTTTTATAAACTAGGGGTGAGTATAATGCTGGACACTTCAACATTGACAATTCACCTTTCTCTGAGTTTACATTTTTCGATATCGTCTGTATCATCTAGATATGTACTTACCAGAATTGTATTCAAGTATTTTTCGTGTACTCTGTAATATGACGGAGACCCATTGACTATAACTTCCCTTGTACAATTTCTTTATCCTCTCCTGGTGCGCCCCTGGCCAGTATCACCACTATGCCATATCACGTGCAGACTTGTTACTGCTAGTAATGTTATACTTCATAAATATATAGGATTTGCAGGTTATATGAGAATCGCTACAATTTTATATGGGTTTTTAGAGGTTGCATGTCCACTTTCGTATAAATAAGAGCTATATGTTCGCTGAAACAGTCTGATTTCAATGTCAAGATAAAGTCCATATGAAGGCATAATGCGGTTGAATGTTAATTCTTCTCCCCGTGGTTAGTGATGATAGAAAATAAAACTCATAATGATAATCTGTCTCTGGTATCTCATTTCAGCATAACTCTCTGAATATACAGAGTTACAGAAGTGTAACTCTGTATATTCAGATGACCATGACCAGGATTCTTTAGTACTCTATAAAGCTTCTACTTCAATTATAAAGGAAATTTTTGTATTGCTGCACTAATAGGATGTAGCAAAAATGTAAAATTGAAACATTCAACTGTTACTAATAATTACGTATCATGTTGTCTCATCTAGATTGTAAAAAAATAACCATTAGGTTTCAGTAAATAGGTTGCATTTTCATGATTGACTTCAATTCACAAAAGATGCATTCACAATAACAGAAGGAATAAAACACATTATATACAAAAACCAAAATTCAAAAACACAACTTTTAATAATCTTGTTATCTGAATTCATATGGATGTGTTCTTTTTTTTAGGTTCATCATATTCTATTGACTTAGTTGGTTGTCCATAAATTGCTTTCTCCATAAGACGCAAAGCCTTACATTCACAAAAGTCGAAATGAACTAACTGTCTATCCCTTTCTTGGACTGTCTGCAGCTGAGATGGCCCCTATACAGCCCTATTTTATTCAGGTGACCTCGACTTGGGGAGAGGTCCTGATCTTGTTACGTACTGAAAATTTCAGTATACCCGCAGCTAGAAAAGGACTTCTGTATGAAACTTTTTGTTTCCTGTGATTCCTAAGTTTCTTGGATCCAATTATAGAGTCAAGCTATTCCTATAAGCCAGTTCTTTCAGTTCTTCATAACATCAACTACGATGATGGTGGCATTGAACGGAATCCTGGAGGACTCGCGTTATGAGCACATTGCTCAAGATCTTCATCTCTACTTTTAGGAACGAGAAATTGGTATAAGGTCACTTCTCCCCTAACTAACTTTATAGGGGTGCAATTTTTTCGATTAGTTTACAGTCATCGTGAGAATTTGTCACGTTATGATTTTATGTGAGGTAATGACATAGAAAAATGTACCTAGTAGTTCACTGTTTTTTGTTTTGCAGACTATTCTAAACATACGTTGAAATAAAAAAGCAAAGAAAATTATCAAATTTGGCTGGGCTCATTTTTGTTATTGGAAGTTTTCAAATGTTTTATTTTCCAAAAACAATATATAAAATTAACTTCATTTTATGAATAACAAATATCAGAACTTATAAAATCAAGTTGAAAACTTACCACGGCTCTTACCGAGCGAGGTCTAAATTGGTAGCAAATTTCCAAAAATGATTCTCCTCAATAGGAATGCTTAACAAATTGTCTATGGTCAAGATTTCTGGCCACACTGGCCTGGAAGGCATCGAGGCTGCTGACTCCCTTGCAAAGAAGGGTGCTGCAAGTAGCTTCATCGGACCAGAACCTGTCATTAGCATTGCTTTAGCCTTTGCCAAAGAAACAGTGAACACCTGGATGGCAAGAAGTTTTAAAGAAGGAATCGGAGTGATCTGAGAGCGATCCCTAAACGAAAGTAACCATTTCGTTGAATTTTAGTCGCTTTAGACTGTATTTATTGGAAAATATGGTTTTAGGAAGACTATTTTTCAAAGATGTCATTCTGCCGATGGGCAACTCAACTGTATTTCGGAGCGTCCTTTTGAACTATATCACTTTGAGTTGAATCAAGTAGGCTTAGTCACTAGAAGGGCTCCAGAGTAATCACATATAAATTACAATTGCATTGTTTTCCTTCGACATTCTAGGTTAGTATGGTTGCTTGTATTGTGTATGGGTTACCAATTAGGCAAGTGACTTTTTTATATGAACTAGTAAATACAGGGTGTGCTTAAAAAGAGGGCTCTTTATACAATATAACCAGTAACCAATGAATTTCTATTTATTGATAACTTCATTCAAAATATTACTTTGGCATCAATTTCCGCTTCGTTAGAGATGAACGATTACAACAAAAAGTAGTGACGTCATTCTCAAAAATTCAGAAGTAGGATTATTTCTCAAAATATTGAAAAAATATTTTCTGAATTCAATTTTTAGTTCATTTGCAAAATTTCAGTTAGGTACATAAAATTCCTTTACTTTTTCAAAATCTACTGTAAGAAACATAAGATATTGAATGTATTTTTCTGAAAAATCGAAATATGACTATATTGAAGAATCATTCCTAGTGAAAATGTAGCTAAAGGACAACAAAATGAAAATAGTGGTTTTGCGGCAACTTTTTTAAGGTTAGTTCATATTCATCAAACGCCAATATTGAAAATTTCATAAAGTAACAAAAAAAGCAATGCATATTCCAAGGACAATTCATAGAAATGTTTTGAGGAAGCAGCAATATCATATGTCAAAATGATCCTGTAGTTATCACCCCAATTGACAATAATAATCAATACCACTTTAAAATTCACTTTATTATATATGACGGAATTGGCATAACTAACGTATTCAAAAAACACTTTATTGTGAGATTTTTCAAATACGTTATCCATTTTATTTATGTACTTGTAATATGGTCCAAAAGTGTAACCGGTATTTTGAAAAATTGAGCTCAAAGTGAATATTGCAATTTTTGTTTTCCAAAAAAGTCTTTTTTCTTGGAAATAACTCGAAAACTTTTGAAGACACGCAAGGTATAGATTTATTTATCAATGCTCTTAACAATAGTTTTTGAGATATTTTGAATGAATAGCAATTTCTTGCAAAATTACAAAAATACCCCTTTCAATTCAAGCTCACAAATGCATAAATAAAATTAAACTGTGAAGTGGTATTGATAATTTTCAGTTACAGTCACATTCAATTGCGAATAGGTCGGAAAGAAAATACTTTATAGCACAAAATTTGTTTGGAATAAGTCAATAATAATAAGAATAATACTTCACTTCCAACACAATGAAAAAAAGATACTAAAAATGAATTACAAAGATTGAATGAGGCGATAGTGAAAAAAAAACAGATCTAATAATTATTGAAAAATTCTTCTAATATGTAATAATTTCCCAACAGATATGCTTCCAGTTAAATTTGAAGGTATTTTTCGTCATTCGCAATGAACCAAATTGATCCTGGTCCTGGTGAAATCAATCTATCCAACTAAGTGGAACATCTCTTATACCGTAATATTCCAATTTTGAGGCTAGTTTTTCATGCTTGACAAAATCAAATGCACGGCTCAAGTCACACAAGAGTACTGCTGGACAGTCACCTGCATCAAAATATGTGATTATTTGATTTATTATTGAAAATATTGCTGTATTAGTAGACTTTTTTTGACAAAATCCATGTTTCTTTTGGATTTAAATGGAATACTGATTCAGAAATGAATGAAGTCTGTCCAGAAAGACATATTCAAATAATTCAAAGAAGCCATATGGGACTGAAATAGGAGGATCATTTTCCATCGAAGTCACGTCCAGTTTTTGAAATATAGGAATTACTTTTCCACTTGCTGAGGAAAAAATCCTGATGGGAACGACATATTGATCAAATGTATAAATGGTTGTATCAATAAAAGAAGAACTCGTTTTAATATAAGCATCGGAATGTCATCTGGACCAGGTGATTTTTTATTTTTTATTTTGTTAATCAATAAATAAAGTAATTCACTTTTTGTGAAAGGATCGAGAAACAATGTGAGAGGATTGAAGTCACTTCTAAAATAAAAGTTTGCGTCGAAAGGGATTTGGCTCACCAAATCAATGGAAGCTTAGGTGAAAAAATTATTAAATTCAGATACGGTTGTAGTAGGCTCTTCAATTATATGATTACGTATCTACCCATTATTCTCGGGCTTATTTTAAATGAAACATTTTTTTCTCCTCTTGAGAAGAAATTGCATCCACCCAGAGGGTGAAACAGCCACTGGTACAGGATCAAGTTTGAAATATGAGGTGGGCAGAACTTAAATCTAAATTTTTGTGTAAATCTGTGTTGTTTGGTAAAATACTACTCAATTACCTTATTTCACCTTGAATAATTGGACCAAATTACCCAGAAGGAAATGGGGATTTCATAATTGTTCAATTTGTGAAAAAACAGTGGCGTATCACTTTTCTCTTAAAAAAATAGTGTACCTTTTGATGCACAGAAGATGAGAAAAATATAGGTCCTCCTACACTTACCATGAAAAATCCTAAAAGTTTAGTATTCCTCAGTACAAATTTGAGAGATTTATAACACATGATTGTATAAAGACTTTTTTTTCAAAATGAACCCAAAAATAATCTCAAATATCAAGGTGTAATTTAAAAAAACATAAATTCATGTGAATAAATTCATGCGCATTCCTCCTCAACACTCATCTTTTGCACTTAAACAGTGGACAGACAACCCCGCCCCTATGGTATGCGACTCGAACAAGAAGCAATTAAAGAAGGCGTTCGCTTGGTAGCTCACCGAGAGATATTTGAGGCCGTAGTAGGTGGTAATGTTAACTATTACAAATGTTATGATAAAACGTCTTTGGGTACAAATGCGCCCGTATCCATCAATATCTTCGCCGGGCTGGATGGTTATTCAAAGCCTGTTATCAAGGCGAAAGCAACCCATCACTCTTGTTCATTGAGTGCTGCATTGTCGGGGAAATTTTGCAAAAATAGACGGGAGATGTATGCAGAGGTATGATTAATTGTTGTTTGTGAATTGATTTAGTCCATGAGCTAAGCAAAAATCTTATTAAGAATCTACAAATTATCAACCCAAAAAAGCACCAAGCACTTTCACCAGATGTGCGATACTTCATAAAAATATTTTCATCATCACCTGGAAACACCAACTCGGTTAGTAAAAGCATCCAACAACGAGTTAAAACAAGAAAATTATTTTATCAAAATGGGTGTTCTGTTCGGGGAATGTAGCCCGCGCTTCGCCCATTTTACGGTCGCCATAATCGTCATACCGAGAGAACTATTCGCATTGTGATGGATAAATTTGAGTCCACTGGTTCAGTAAACGATCGACTAACACCCATAGGTCGACGAAACGGAAGATTTGCCGAAAACATGTCCGCTGTCTGTGAGGGTGTGCAGGAGAATCCAAGGCAGTTGATATCCAATCGCAGACAGAAGCTCGGCCTTTCGCAGACCACAACTTGGCGAATTTCCCGTCATGACTTAGGCCTGCACCCGTACAGAATTTAAGTGACCCAGGAACTGAAGGTAAACGAACATAGATAACGACACGTGTTCGCTAAATGGGCTCTGAAGCAGTTGGCAACTGACCCCAATTTTCATCGAGAAATCAACTTCAGCGATGAGGCACTTTTCTAGATGAATGGGCACTCGAGCAAAGAAAATTGTCAAATTTGGGACGATACCAATCAACATGAGATGCGAGAGCGTTCAACGCAGCCTGAAAAAGTCACTGGTGTGGATTTTGTGCTGGCGGTGTCATCGGTCCATATTTCTTTGAGAACGACGTCGGCCAGGTCATCACTGTCAACGACGAGCACTATAGGTCGAAGATGACCAACTTCTTCTGGCCTGAGCTGGATTATCTGGATACCAACGACATGTGGTTTGAACAGTACGGCGCTTCATGCCACACAGCTCATGCCACATTGGATATTCTGCCGAGCTATCTGAGGACATAGTCATCTCAAGTGGAGGTGATGTGAACTGGTCGCCGAGATCATGCGATTTGACCCCGTTGGACTTTTTTTGTGAGGTTTTTTTTGAGTTGCAGTATGCTAATGAGCCACAAACCACAGAGGTTCTCAAAGCCAACATAACCCATGCCATCGGTCAAATTCAATGTAATTTATGCGCCAGAGTCTTGGAAAATTAGACTCTCCGGATGCGCCTCACCCAGAGAAGCCGTGGCGGACATTTGAACGATATTCCACACATAAGGTCTTCAATAGGTCCTTCAAATGAATGAAAAATTTTGGTGATATCTCACACACACTTTGTTTCATTAAAATTTGAAGATAGGAAGCGCTTTATGAAAGACTCTCCACTTGTTTTCGAACTAAAGCCTTTGAGCTAGAGATTCCAGTTTTACCTTTTGTTACAAATCACCCCTTTCCCCAAAACCATCAAATAAACTTAACAAAAAAGTGTAATATTACAAAAATAGCTATGGAGGAAAGATACATCATTATTTCATAATTTTTGGCAGCTGCAAATGAAAACCAGTTGAAATGAAAAATAAAATAATGACAAAAAACTTTTAAAACAAGCTTTTATTTGAGTGCCCTAAAAAGATCAAAATAAAATTTTAAATCACATTAACCACATTCATTATGACTTTACAGAATTGAAATTATAATAAAAGCTTGTCGCGATAATTTCAGTTTGCACACACATAGGATTTATAGGGTTAGAAATTTATTGCAGTACCTAGTTGATCTGTCAGAATGTTTCTTAATTCAAATTTAATCTTACTTAATATGTAGAGATTTCTTCTAGGCATCGCGACAAGCTTTTATTATAATTTTGATTCTGTAAAGTCATAAATGAATGTGGTTAATGTGATTTAAAATTTTATTTTGATCCTTTTATGGTACCTAAATGAAAGCTTGTTTTAAAAGTTTTTTATCATTTTATTTTATATTTTTTACTTTCAATCGATAGTTATCGATCAATACAAAAGCCCACCCATAAAACGTAGAGTCCTTCAACAGAAAAACTTAGGGAACGGGGAGAACTATTATTAGGATAAACTATATTCTATAGAAGTAGGTAGGTAGCTTCTCCTCCGGCATACCTTATAGAAGAATTAGCTTGTTATATTTCTTTGTCTATTCATTTCATTGATGGCGTCATTATTACTTGGCGGAGTCCCAGTCTAATTCTTCTATCAGGAGGCCTTCTATTGATGTGACCCTACTTAAAGCACGTACGCTTGGCCAGCAGCAAACACCTTTGAAACCAAGTATACAACAGCGTGGTCAACCGTACTACCCTACATTTTGTGAAATGTACAAGCCCAGCATAAAACATTTGGCAATTGGAAGTAGGTATTCAAAGGTAAAAAACTGATTTGATTTTTTTTCTAGAAATATATTTTTTTATTGAAGCCAATCCTGGATGTGGCATCTATTTCATGGTGGGCCTACCAACTGCCTATCATAAACAAATGCGTATACAAAATTTCGTTTCCCCGCTATTTACCGCTGAGGATATCTCTCGTACGGAGCCGATCCTGGCAGCAACATCAGGTCACGTTTATGATTAACATGCATTGTTATCGGTTCTGGACCAGTATGTCCAGAGAAGTGGGTCAAATCAAACTTGCAAGATTTGTTAACATACATACAAGTCAAGTTAAATAAAAATAAATCATTTCAAGGTATTTTAGGGGTACAACATTTGTTGTTTCGAATAAAATTCTAATTATGGCAACCATTTCTTTATCTTACTGTTACAATATTTTGTCTCCATGAAACATTTTCATCTAGAATAGGACCAATGAATCTAGTACTAGGAGAGTATTTGATATTTTCTTTATCGAATTCGAATGGATCTTTTGAATCAGATTATATAGACCGTTTTGACTTGAACATATATGAAAATATCTTGAAATTCATTGACATTTTATGGCATTGAAGCCATAAAGATATTTGATCAAGGTGTTTTGAAATAATAATTTTGATTTCTCGTAAACTATTTCCAATGTGAATTGAAGTGGTGTCATCAGCAAACATTTGTAATTTACTGAATAAACTAACTGTAACGAAACTGGTCCAAGTATTGATCCTTGCCGTATCCCACATATTATATTTTTTTGGAACTAATATAGACATACTGCTATTCAATTAATTATTCTGAAACCAATTATAAACTAAACATCGGATACCTATATTATGCATTATTTTGAGAAGAATTTTATGGTCACCAGTATCAAATGCTTTCTTCAGGTCTAATGAAAGAACTCCACACGTTTTTTGTTGGAATCTAAATCTAGCTGGATTTAGTTATGGCATCTAATACTGCTGACTCTGTGTCACTATTTTTTTCAAATTCGTATTGCCCATCATAAAATAATTTTGTCTTTTTAAGATATTCAAACAATCTAGAATATGCTGATTCCTCAATAATTTTAGATAAATCTAGTAAAACTGAAATTGGTCTATAATTCGTTATTTGGTCTTGTTTATCTGCTTCAAATAAATAATTGTTTTGCTTCGGCAATTTTAGCATTATCAAGTACCAAACCTGTTGAAAAATAAAGATTTATTATTTCACTTATCAGTGGTGCTAATTCTGATTTGACTTTTTTAAAACAATGTTTTTAGTAATTCCGTCGAATCCTGGAACTTTTCTAGAATCAAACATACTAATGATTTCTTCTATTTCTTCTGGTTCGGTAGGCTTGACATACACAGACAATAATTTTGATTGAACTGCTAGACTATTTTGAGTAGTAATTCTAGAAGATGAATTTGTACCAACAGTAACAAAATAATTGTTCAAACTTTTGCAAATATCTTGTTGATTTTCGATTTTATTTCAATCAACGGATATGTATTCAATTTCCATTTCCATGATTCGTTTTATCATAAAGAATTTCATTAATTGATTTCCATACGCACTTTGGGGCAGGGTTACTGAATTTTTCTTCATAATATTTGTTTTCGTCAATTCGGACGCTTTCTCTATTATACTGATTATATAAATCTGCCATGAGGTGATTGTTTTATCAATCTTGAAAGATCTTCACTGAACCAGGGTTTGGAATTTTCTCTTATATGCACAGATTTCTCTGACAAACACTTTCGAAAAATGTCTAATATTTGATCAAATGGTTGATTTGGATCATCAAACATGTCCCAGTTATTATTAAGAGAATTTAGATTTTCTTCAATTCAAATGTGGGGATCTTGAGGACCACATGAAACGTGTTCTCCTTACGATATAACAACAATCCAGATTGTCAGTTACCTATGATGGCTTTACAACTTTATGAGCGTGAATTACTGCCCATATATTTTTTCCCCGGTATTGACGATTTTGCTTACCAACCATTTCAACTAGTCAGCAGCTACTAATCGAAGTTCATTTGGGAAATTATTCTAAATGTAGTCCTTCTTTTGTTCTTCTCTTGATGTCAATTGTGAGTGGCAACTGTTTCTTCAAGGAAATGTATAAATTAGTTACAGATTTTTTTTCATCTCTTCTAAAAACGAAAAGAAAGTATCTATTCAAAACAAATATCATCCCCTGCTTATATTCAATTACAAATTACTCACTTTTTTTAGTTTGAACAACAAACACTCATGAAAGGATCCAAAATATATATTCAAGAAGTTATCAAAGAAAAACATTTTTCATTTTGTTACTTTGACGGCCCGTAACTTGGTAAGGAAGGATTTCAGGAATAAAAGTTATTTTGACCCCATCTATACATTCTCGAGAGGAAAAGGGGAAGTCCAGGGACGTCCTGTGTAATTTATAGGAAATGCCATACAACCAATCTAAAATTTTATATAGCTGGGCCGGTCAGTTGGTAGCCAGTTAGTTAAAAGGTTTCATTCATATTCAAAAACGCGTGTCTTCACCATCAGTTAAGTAGTGAAGACACGCCTGAAGAAGCCATTGTATGGCGAAACACCTGTTACGTTTTTGTAAAACCATTTAGTGAAAATCTCACAATAAAGTGTTTTTGAATACGTTAGTTATGGATTTTCATCAAGTAGCGGCCAATTCCATCATATAGGTTTCATTCACAAAGTTACTATAATGTTGAATGTAGGTTCGATAACTACTGACTTCCAAAGATTCGCAAAAAAATTGGTTCGAGTCTGCAGCTGATTGGCTCTAAGCGAGTGTGTAGTATAATTCCTTGTTCTGAGAAACTCTCAATAGAAGCATGTATTATTATCATTAATTTTCTTTCCCCAGCTTACTTACTTTATCAGTTCATATATTTTCAGATGCGTACCTGTTGAGATATCCATATTGTGCAGTGCTGGTTCTTCGCTCCATGACGATGTGCTGGATCTACTGGAAGGACTTTGTTCAGATTCTCTTGACAAGGAAGTTATTCTACCATGAACGGTTTCTCCAGCAGGTTGTCCCTTGGTTGCCATTCTCGATCTACATAGGTCCTGATAATCTTTGCTGGCTTCCGTATCTGGTCTGGAGAGACCCTGAAGCTTTTCACGCGATTTAATATGGCGTCTTATGAGAATCAATACAACGGATGCTACAATCATAGCGGCAAGAACCCCGCACACCATGAAGAAGACTATGTAGAAATGATTTTCGTCGGGAAGGGGAGTGAAAACAACTGAATGGCCTTTCTCCTGCAAGACATATAAAACAGTTCATAAATTCAGTAATTAATTTTATTTTGTTCTCAACAACTTAAGGCATTTTGAGCTAAAGCAATATTCAGTTATGCAATATATAATAATAATGATGATGAATCGGCTTCATTGAGAAAAAAAAATACGAAGAAAAAGATGTGACTTGTAAAGTATTACAGGAGTTATTGGTAATCATGGGCGAAGTCTAGCGCAGAGCTACTCAAACTTAACCTACGAATACCTCGCTATTGAAAAAATCTCAAATCTGCATTTTCCAAAAAATTATACATATTTTACAAAGAAATAAGTGCCTATTATCAATTACTTCTGGAATGGAATGATTTGATGTTGCAGTGGCTGTAGGTATTTGATATCATCGATGAAGAAGGGACCTTCAATATAGTCTCCCAACATTCCTATTCAAAAATTGAGTATTTGTGGGTATTGAGTACAAACTCAGATGCTGATTCTCCCGCGATCAATATCAAAAAATGGATGGATTGTGTTCCTACGTGAAAAAATGATGACTCATCTGTAAATAATACGTTTTTCGCAAACGAATAATTTTCATCTTGTTTTCCCATCATGGTTTCACAAAATTCCATTCTTCTGTGATCGCCGGAAAAATTGTGTACTTCATATCAATGGCAACCTATCCTTTTCGAAATATTCCGAACAGTTCTGGAACTCATATTGATTAGATCTGAAATTTGTCTGCTTTCACGAAGTTCTCTGGCTTCAGCAGCGGCAATTATTGTTATTTTCCCATTTTGACGGTCTCATTAGCTGGTTTTACACGTGGTTCATCGGAATTTTGAAACTTCTGGCAATTCTACATACATTGTGTTCATTATCTCAAGAAACATTCAAGGTTTACCGATAGGATTTGACTAAATTAACTAAAGATACAAATGTATCAAAATAATGAAATATTGAACAAGAAAACACAAGTGATTATTATGAGCAATGACCATTAAGTTCGTTCGTAAGTATCAAAAAGTGAAATATTTTTTTAATTATAAATAATTGAATAAGAAAACACTAGTGAAATAATCAATAAGGGCATATAGTCAAATGTGAAATTATCCATATTCAATAGAAAACTATTTAGATGATTCTGCCTATACAAAAATCATATTTTAAATTCAATTCATGTAATACTTTTTCAAGTCATTTTCGAATTTGAAAGCAGTTTTAGATTTTTTCATTTCCTTATGAATTATATTTTATATTATAATGTGAAATAAAGGGGTTATATTTTTCAGGAGTGGATAATTTTTGGGAAAGAAAGTTTTTGTCTTTCTACTACTCCATCTTGGGGGAATCTTCCAAAGGAAGAAAGGAAGCAATCATTTTCAAAAGAACTAACTTTAGATGTGTAGATCATGCAAAGAAGTAACTTTCAGACACAAAATGGAAGAAAAAGTCCTTCTGAAATAGCTACTTTCATATAAACATTGAATTATACGAAAGAAAATATTCCTTCGAAACAAATACTTTTATATGAACACTGAATTAAACAAAAACATTTTTTC
>WOGR01004524.1:0-12637 GCA_015342045.1 Leptinotarsa lineolata | reverse complement strand
TGACATGCTATGTAAGTATATATGAATATTTCTGGTATAAATAATTCCCTGTATAATTGAACCATTGAAGAAAACATCTCGAGTTGAAATAAATCTTTCCTAAATTAATGTTTTTTTCAAATATATACATTGTTGAAAATTAGTTTTCTAAAATGCAATGAGAAAATATCTTGAAAAAGGAGTTAAAAGTGGTGCTTTAACAATGGTAGCGCCCATCAATCCAACACAGTAAAGTATTCATTATAAGTATTCTCTAATCAGTAAAGTAGGGCAAAGGCAAATAGTAAAGGGTCGAAAGTAGGTCTGAAAAGATGAGTCCAATGTTTTGATCTGGGTTAATTCATTGTGCATCGCGAGTATAAATAAGATGAATAGATCACTTATTCCATTATTCAGCTGCAGTTGTTGAATGCAACGCCAAGAATTAATTCAGAATCAATTCGAGTTGAATTTACGATGAGGTGGTGCACGAAAGTATACATAATGTTGGTGGTTATTGCAGTTTTGCAAGGCGCTTATTCACTACCCATTCGAACCTCTGAAACGGTGAGTACCAAAATGAAAATAGTTTTCATTATAACTTTGTATTATTATTCAGCCCCAATACTCATCTCACATTTTACACAAAACAACTAGGTAAGGAATGGTACAACAAACTGAGTGAGACTTTCTCGGTCACATCCAATTAGATATCGAGATTTTTGGATTGTTGTCCGTCAATATTGCAATATGACAAATATTAGCTTAGTATTTTCACCGTACTTCTGAAGAATCCAATTACTTGTTGAAATAGAACACTGAAAGTATATGAATATGTAGGCGAAGGTTTCAACATACAGTCGAGCCACGTTGAAATCAATCGAGTGCCTCTGCTGTTTGAGACGAATCTTTCCTAGAGAGATGATACCTCGAAACTGATCTGTAGGTGAGCTACTCAAATGATTTTAGCGTGGTCCTACTGCTAAATGAACGAGAAACATCTGCAAGTCTAAATGTCTGTCGGATATAACTCAATATCCAACGTGATATTAGCCGAGGATGTAATTGTTTTCCTACAGGCATTCACCAGAACCTGCTGTGTAGGTACGTTGGGAGAGATCAATGTGTTGAGATTTCCTTTCGAAATATTAATTTTCTCATCTAGATGGTGCTCTATTCTCCATTTTTATTCTAAAAAAACGTGTCATTCGATATATTTGTTAAATAGGACCAAGAATATATTGCAGTTTTTTTCTGACTCGTGTATACACAAAAGTGTATAGCATTAATACATTTTCTTTCTTATTTTTTTTGTGTGTTATAAACAATGTAGATATATGCCAAGTTTTTTGAATGTTGAAACAGTGCCTGACTTGCCATAAATTTACTTTGTATTCCAAATGGTCAATAAATTACTATACTATATATTCAGTTATTGTCATGTTATTACTTTCTTTCTTTATTTGTTCTTCCAACATACCTACAAGTACGAGTGTTCAATGTTTTATACATATTTGTATGTATATATGCAAGTTGTATTTTTTTGATGATTCCTGTAAAATTTCAGCACATCTTCTTCAGGAAGTGTATATTATATTTTTACTTTTAAATGGTAAATGACTGTCAATAAGGTATTCTCTTTAGGCAGTAAAGCATATTTTTGATTAATTAATATACATGGAATCACACTTTACCTTTTACACATTGAACATGCCATTTAAACCTACAATCCTCACCGTTCAATTTTCAGGCATTGGAAACCATGAATCAGGTCCCCCAATGGCACTGCATGAGATACAGGAAGTTCGAACTAGTACGAAGGTGTAGGGGATACAAGAACGGTATACGAAGATCCTGACCCCTAAATTCATTTACTAATTTAAATTGATCTCAGTGATTAGAATAAGTAACTTATTATTCATCAGTAAAATAATTAAAACTGTAATGTAGATACATCTCTTTTTAGAATTCTCTTTACCTTAATATTATTTATTACACTAACTTTGAAATATTATTAGAAGATTTTTGATTGTTAATAGGGATACATTTTTGGAGTATATAAGTTTTCATTTCTTGATACATACTGTGATATTCCACTGCAGGAAGCAAAGGCAATAACTGCCATTGAAAAGAATATCTACTGGTTACCACAATGTGTAATAATTTTAACAAAATTTGCAACTATTTACATTTATTCTGGGATAGCTCTAAGCAAATTAAGCATGTAATGCAAAATCTGTAACATTTTACTTACTGTTTTTCTTCCACTGTAATTGAAGTCATATTTTTGTAGTGGCTTTTGTCTTTTTTTTCAACTTTTGTTGTTCTGATATTGCTCAGTAAAGGGATTGTACAATCTGTTGGGCAATAAATGCTATTATTATTATTATTATAACAATGACAATAGTTGCTCGAAACCAAAAAAACTTCAAATGCGAAAGTTTTCATGTAAGTTGTAAATTGAATAATCCAAATAAAACATTCTAAATTGTAAAGTAATATTTATTTTCTTACAGTTTGATTTACACAATGATTGAATAAAGGGGGAATCAGTACAAAATTGTATAAAATAATGAAAACTCTTCCTCTTACTTCAAATTCAATATTGTTTGATAACCTGTTGGATTATTTAACTCTTATACCAATTCACTGACAACACTATGGTTGAATCTGTTCTATAAATAAAAGTTTAGAAACTGAAATAAATAATCTCTATTACACAGCACATTCATAAAGTCATATTCCAATTTGATAAAAGTCAAAGAAATAAACTGAAAAAACTTGTTTTGCCACGAACTTTTTGGAGAATTAACTTTATTTTTCAAATCATCAGTGGTTTAGTTGCCAATTCTTCAATTTTTACATTTCATGTATATAACTATGCTATTTACAAAAATCATTTTGGCAACTGTTTCATTAGGTAATCGTTAATTACACAGGGCAAGGACAAGAAAATCCATTAAATAAGTAAAGGTATGAAATAAATAATGAAATCTACAGAGAGCAGTATTTCATTACTTGTTTCTGTGATAATATTCCAGTAGACGGTTTAAGAAACACGAAAATATATTAATCAAGTGAAATTGTTGAGTTTGAAGTATTATCTAAATCTAAAGCAATCATTACAAAGTTGGCATGTTTTTAGAAAAAATGTCAACCATTATTTTCATTATAGTCAAATTAAAACATTTTTTCCAGGACATCAATAACCCAAATACCTGTCAGTGTTCGTTACTTATGATTTAAGCTGTACATTTAACTTAAGATTCATAGTTTTCGGAGATGGAATCAACAATCTGCCATAAATATATACAAAAGAAATACGATTCATAAAAGTATATGGACTTGAAAGTGACTTTCTGGTTGCCCTGTTCATTTAATATCACCCACCAGTCCGATTAACAATATTCTGTATGAACATTTCTAGTTCTGAGTCACTGCCTGTATTAGTACTAGAATAATTTACCAGATCTCATTCAGTATGAAAGATATCAGAGCATTTGTCAGGTAAAAAAAAGAATAAAATTTGTTAGAAAAAATTCTTTGTTGTTTCTAAAAGTGTGATGGTTTTGAAGTCTGAAATCATTTTTCAATAGGTTGTCGAGAAAGAAGGCGAATTGAAAACAATTGTTTTCCATGACTTTTGAAAAAAGAATGTGAAAATGAGCGTATCCCACTAGGAATTTTTATTGCGGTGCAAAAATTGTTTTTTTTTTCAAAAGTTCGTCACTTAATAACAAAATGAAAGGTATTAGAACTCAAATAGCGTTATTTAACATAAACTTGTAAGTTGTTATTAAATTCTTGGAGTAGTGGTTAGAACTCTTAGTATGCCAGTCGTCCTGGGTTAAATCTCAGGTCAAGTCACATATCCGACAGTTTTTTTTCTTTTCGATTTCACTATTCAAAATTGAATAAAATGACCAAAATAGGAAATACCATCAAACGCTTTTTTTAGGTTAATTATTGTTATGAAATATAATGGTATTACTCTGATTCGGAATATCCTAAACAAAAATATTTCAATGTAAAATATGTCTACTATAAGACTTAGAAAAAGTACGGTATGCCACTCGGGAAAAATGGCCATCACTTGCCGGAATGATTTACGATGCAAGCCCCGAAGGCAAGCGTCGACAAACTACATTCTCACACATAAAAGCCACATTTCTCGCTTTCTGAAAAACATACTATGAGTTGAAAAAATGAAATCAGAGAAATGCTCCAAATTTGATTTTTGAACTGTTACTCTTATATTTATTTTATTTTTTGTGTTTCACAATTTGCAATATTCTTGAATTATTATACATACTGTACATAAAAATTTAAAATTAATTAAAGATTATTGTGTTACTCCTGCAGAAAATAATTGTCTGCCTAACAATAAAATTAACAAGATTGTGGCAACAAAACTGTGAATTGAAAAAATATATATCAATACACTTCTAATGACTGTATCTCAATTTTTCATTCAGTTATTTTAAAGGGTTCAAAATTTCTCCTTTCTTTTTCTAAGTCACAGATAACAAATTTTCATTTTGTTAAACAATTTTTGTAGTATCTCTTTTAATGTTCAAAAAACGAGATTTAACGCTCCTTCACACTGATTAAGAACTGGCACTGTTACAGTCAACATCGTCTTAAGCTAAACATAAAAAACAAAAACAGATTAAAATTACAACAAAACAACACAAGACTCGAATAGAGGACTCCAGAAAAATACAATTGATAAAAATATGATAAACCTTGTAGAATAACAACAGATATTTGCAACACAGATCGAAATTTGATTTTTTTAATGGAATGAACCAAATTAGAACTTTACCAGAGTTTTATTAATGGCACATTTATATGGAATTTTCGAGGTTATAACAAAATTTCTTTATCAAAAATGCAATTGAATGTTTCTTTTAGTTTTTTTTATGGAATTACGGGTACTGGATGAAAATCATATCAAAACACTTTGTGAGATTCATTGTTTAACGTTAAGTCATAACAGACACTGTCATTGGCGTAAAAGTATATATTTGAAATACATAGTTGGTTTTTTTAATAAAAAAGAGTGAATGAAATAAAAAACAATAAGAAAATTATTAAATTGAAAAGAGTTGTAATGAAACAAATTCATTAAAACAATGATTTGAAAACTGAGATACAACACTTGAAAAACTAAAGAGAAAATAATAAAATGCAATTTGATAAAGGTCTTCCTATGTTTTTCAGTTCACAACAAAATTTTAATGAGGCTTTGATACTGAATTCTTGCTTTCTAAATGATTTGTATTGTCCACAGAACATAAATTTAGGGATTTTCCAAGTATATGAACAATTTCACATTAAATGATATCATATGTATCAATCTGAAATTAAGGTAATGATTCAATTTTATATTCAAATGTTGAGGTGTTCGATTCGGTTCTGCAAAAAAACTAGTTGAGTGATTTTGTCAAAATTTAGGGAGCAAACAACAGCATAACTAAGTAATTGAATTACTTTTAAGATTATAGCTGAAGAAAATTCATGTAATTTGTGAACAAATTCCTTGAAAAACTATTCGCTTTAATTTCTCCATATTTCGAAGAAACAACACCAACTGTTTTTGGTTCAACCCTTTCACACCAATCTGCATATTATAAATGTGTAGAAGCCGCTAAATCGCGTGAAAAAAGTCGGCTAATTGGCCGTTCTTCTCGGATTTGAAATGAACACTTTCAGCATAATCAATAGATCATTATGGTATATATTCAAAAAACTTTCCTCGCGGAGTATAAACTACTACATTTTCACCGCAGTGCGAGGGTCAAGTGTTTTACCTTCCTAGTTATTAGAATCTTTGAAAAATAATGAGACAATGATAATAACTTGAGTAATACACTTCAATTTCTTATTACCTCGACATCAATACTCTGTTACTTATTCTGAGGTTTCATTCCACAAAAAAAAAACTTTCGATGTATTGCCAGCCGACGGTAGCAAATCCCAACGTACATCTCATAACGCACGATACTATAGGAGGGGCGGGACACAGGAGAAGAAACAGTAAACGGAATGTTTACCCGAGTCGAGTCTCTGATGCAGAGAAACTAAACGCACTCATTCGACGGGTCGTGAGTGCCGACACCTGCCCTATACGGATATCTCGTAGTTCATGTCATAGACGCTGGCGCGATCTGGGGTAGAAGGGCGCTGTCCGGCATGCGCTGCGCACTGTGGGGCACCCTCCTGTGTGGTGTCGGACATCTCGAGTGCCCTCACGAATGACATGGGCCTCCGGCGGTTATCGGAAGGGGCGGAGCTCCCGCCGGGCTGCTTTCTGTGAACCTGGGGACTCTGCGAGGGCGGGTACACGGGCACGCCCCCCCGAGCGGCGGGGTGGTAAGTCCGTGCTGGGGGGGCGGCGTAGGGCTGCTGCTGCGTGGGGCTTGTCGGGTTGGACCGATAGAAGTCCGTGGGGGGCGGGTACGCGGGGGAGGTGTCCTTCCACATGTAGACGCCTCGCTGGGGTGAGTTTGCTAACTCGCGGATGTTGTCGACGGTGTTGTTGGATCGCGGGTACGAAAGCTGCTCCTGCCTCACGAGCTCCCCCTCAGACATGAAGCGCCGCTGCGGACTGCCACCGTAGCTCTGCGGGGGCATCATCTGACGCTGCTGCTGCTGCTGGTGGTGGTTGTCCTGGGAGGGCTGAAAGTCGTAGTAGTGGGGGGCCTGGTTCTGGTAAACCACACCGATGAAGTCGGGCCTTCGTGGCTGAGTCGGAGTACTGGGGTTAGATCTGCGAATAGCACAAGCGACTACTGTATACTAGCAGAACCAGACAAAACGCAAGCGCCAGCGCAGGTAAAAGCTTAACAAATTCCGCATAGTCATCTGGCCTTTATCAATGCCAAAGGTTTACATTTCATCATATATTTGACTCCAAATAAAAAACTTAAAAGTAATCAAAGTTGGAATTTGATAAAAAGATGATCTGATATCACTAACCTACTCATCAAAGTTATAAGGCATATTCAGCACAATTTCAAAAACATATTCTATATTAGGGATTCAGTTGAGACGAAAATGAAATTTGAAAAATTTAGATGTTTCTTGTCATTTCAAACTACTATAGACTAATGTTTTCTCTTAACATTTGTTTATAATTTATGCTATATCTATCTCAACAAAATATTGACCTAATATGAGAGAAAACTACATTATAAACTGCATTGTGAAATGAGAAGATTTATGGTAAAAGCCATTTTCCGGGTTTGTTGGACATGGTCTGCAAGTTTTTATGCTAGATATTTCATTTACATTCGCAACTGTAGTAGACTTTAACGAAGGCGATGAGCCTTTGGTATTCCTCTAGTTATTCTCACAGTACAAATTTTCTCTACAGTGCAGACGTGAATAGTCTCCTCTCTCAACTTTTGAACGGAACAAGATATCAAGATCGGACAGAATTTATGTAAAAAGGTATCATTTATAGTACTTTTGATAAGGAAGACGATAGTATTGCACCACTCGTCACCGAGAGGGTGCTACCAACTTTTTTACTTCAAATAAAAAGGGGGTCTTGTATAACTCGTGTGATAGTTATTTCAATTCCCTATTAAACACTTTTTGATACTTGAAAATCGAATTAGCCGTTCCCGAGTAATTATCAGTATTATATCAGTTTTGGAGAATTTACAAACAAATGATAAATATCATAGAATGGAATGTTTCTGGGGTAATTTCGTTGGGAACACCTCTTATTTTAACCATGACCTTTGAAATAGACTACATTTATGTAACGTAAACTTTAGACAACACCAATCCTCAGAAAGAAACTAAGGGTGTCATTCTAAAGGATCACTTTTACCAATCCACTGATTTGGATAATTGTATCTACCCACTTTCAAATTAGCTCGTCGTGGTAAAACCTGCTGAAACCTAATATTAGTTGAAAGCTGATTCGGATTTGATCATCTGATATGAAGCCTCTAGATATTTTAGGGAATACTTGACATTTGAAGTGTACGATACTCAACCGCAACTCAGAACTCGTGAATAGAAATAGATATGCTTGCAACAATATTATCTTCAGGAACATTTCATAATTTAGAAAAAAAATTTATAAGCAGACCTCATTAATGTCAGAGAGTGAATGATAAACATTTTGAATATTTATTATAACGATCTGCAGTGACTTTTAAACAATCCTTACTCCAAACTTGAAATTTTATTTACAAACCATAGTCAATAAACCCGGAAAACAACAAATTCTTCAAAATGAAATTGTGGTTATTTTGCGCTATCGAATATTTCAAATAAAATTTGAAGTTCGAATGATCAATCCCTAATAATTTTCGTAGAATACGTTTAAACTGATAAACTAACCCCAATTATTTTATTTGTATGTTTATTCTCATTAGGTGATGAATGGACTGTCCTGTTACTTGATGAAAATTAATAACACTATCCTTCCTCTACCGAAGAAGCTACAGTGTTAGCGGAATGTGTTTAGAAATAAAAATGATAGTAAATATTATCATGGATACTCAGTGATATTTTCATTTAACTTCTACAAATATTTACCTTCGGGCAGAAATAAGAAACTACCAAATATTTATTTTAGCCTATTTGCAATCTCTGAAACATGCACTCTAACAGCTTTTAAAAGATGCTAAGCGATACTACTATTTGTTTAAATTCTTCAACATTACCAGCAGACTGTACACTTCCAATAGTAATACAAATTCTTGAATCACTATACAGATTATACAGAACTGTAACATTACACATAATACCTTAATAAAGTATTATAATATAAAAATATGAACATCCATCCAAAATAAGCACATTACCCATTCACCAGAAATGCAAACTTTTCTCGACACGCGTTTCACCAACCAAGTTGGCGTCTTCGGAAGATATAGAAAACTACTTCCTAACTCTAAAACTTTCAATTTATAAATTGATAGATGTAGGCATTACTACATGGTAGGAAATCATCATGAAAAATGAAACTTTCTATGTTTTTTACCACTTTTATTTGCAACTAAAGTTACTGCAGTTTCGTCCTATAAGGACATTTTCAAACTTATACATTGAACTCAAAGTTTAATGTATAAGTTTGAAAGTTTCATTTCTTATTTTTCACTCTCAATGTATATCTAACAGGACACATTTTTACTTTTCGATACACATCAGTGATTCCAGGTGAAATTTGTGTGAATTTTTATCGTGAAAGTTTCCGCAAATTTCAACAGAGTGATTCATAGAAAGAGATACAATGGGCTGTTTGGGGTGGTACCTTTTAGTCACTGTTCATTGTTTTCATGCCATACTTTGCTATTTCCAAACTTTCGAAAGCATCCAAAAATTAAGTGTCATGTACCGATCTTAATAATTTCAGACAGTTTTCATTTACTCGTATTCTATGGCCGTTCCCCAAGTTTAATTGGGAAACGTAAATTTAGGGAGAATTTTCGTAAATCTTCGACTTTTCAAAAAAAACATACATTCAAACTTCATTGTCTTTCCGTATGGATTAGATCGTATTTTCAAAAAGTTGAACGTGAAAATATCCTATAAAACTTCTTGCTTATTCCAACAAATGTTAGGTAACCCTAAAGACTAGATGTTGGAGATTAAAAAGTCGGGGATATATGAAATAAGCTGTGAGGACTGTAACAAAAAATATATCGGTCAGGCTAAACGGCCATTAAAACTAGTTTCAAAGAACACGTAGCACATATGGAATTTTGAAGACCAGATAAATCTAGTGTCACTCAATACTCCTTGGAGAACGGTCACAGAATAAATGAAAACTGTCTGAAATTGTTGAGATCGGTACATGGTTACAGATTTTTGGATGCTTTCGAAAGTTTGAAAATAGCAAAGTGTGGCATGAGAACTATGAACATTGGCAAAGGTCCCATTCTAAACAGTCCATTGTATTCCCTTTTATGAATCACTCGGTTATATCTTGCAGGATCTTTTCTACCCGATATCATCAATGCGTGTTGCACTGTTAAAATTTGCGGGAACTTTCACGAAAAAATTTCCTGAAAATTTCTATCTGAAATCATTGATGTCTATCAGAAAGTTAAAGCGTGTCCTGTTAGATATAAATTGAGAGTTTTAGAATTAGTAATTGATTTTCTTCATTTCCTGTAGGCGCCAATTTGGTTAGTTTAATGCGCATCGAGAAAAGAATTGGATTTCTGTTGATTGGGAAAGGTGCTACTTTTAGATTTATTCTTCGCCATAGGTTCCACTTTTACTTTTCATTATGAACATCCATAATTAATACAAATAATCATTTCATGAAAATTAGTAGGCGCACTTAAACAAATTCCAACAAAAATAAGTTTATAATCAAGTTGAATGTATCCATTGTACGTAAAATCTCTATTATTTTAATGAATTTTCAATGAAATTATTTTCAATGAGAGTGGAATTTTTTAAGGAAAAACACCACTAACCAAAAATACTACTATTGGAGTAACATTAATATTCCACTAATGAATAACGAGCGCTGCAGTGGCAAACTAAAATAAACATGCACAATTCATATCTAGTTAAGCAATTTATTGTGCAATATATTCGATGACATTAAAAAACAGTTTATATTTTTTAAATACTGATCAACATTGGTTTCTCCAGTAATATTACTTATTTACATATTGTACATTCCCTTCATTACTTTACTGACATTTTTCTCAAGTTTTGCCCTCCTTGTTTACTTCTACAATGCCGACATAAATAGTCCCCCTCCCCTCTTATTTTTTAAAAAGAACAAGATATCAAGGTCGGACAAAATTTGCGTAAACCGGTATTTTCAGTACTTCGATAAAAAAAATGATAGTGTGCATCACTTGTCACGAGAGGGTGCTTCCATTTTTTTTTTCAACAAAAAAAAAGAGAGTCTTGTGATAACTCGTTTGATACGTCTTTCAATTCTCTATCCAATTTTTATTTAAATTTTTGAAAACAAGATCAGCCGCGTAATTATCGATTTAATAATAATAAATTGGCTTTATTGATACAAAATACAAAAATACAAAGATACATGAGAAAAAAAAGTTACAGGAGATTCTGGTACTCATTGGCGAAGTCTAGCTCAGAGGTACTCAAACTCAACCAACATTAGTTGTGGGGATTTTGAAACGACTGATAATGTCATGATTTCAAGAAAAAATATATTCTAAACTCACTTCATTTCATTTCAGAAGATGTTCAAAATGGTCACCGTTCATTTCTTGACAATAATGAAGCTTGTGTACAAATTCATCATGGAATGTTTCTGGGGTAATTTCGTTAGGAACACCTCTTATTCTAATTATGAGCTATGGAGTAGACCGCGGTTGTGTATTGCAAACTTTAGATCTTACCAATCCTCACAAATATCTACGGGTATCATATTAGATAACGCAGCAGGCCATACTAAGGGACCACGTTCACCTATCCACTGATTTGGATATTTGTCATCTAGACACTTTCACACCAGCTCGTCGTAATGAAGAAGTCCCTCGCCTTGCTGAAACATACTATCAGTAGAAAATTCATTTTGGTTTGACAATTATCGAAACCAGTAATCAGGCAAACTTAATCCCTTAAAGTGGCCCACTTTGCGAGCTAAGGACTAACGAGGTCTTACTTTTTAACGTGTGAGTCCTAACACGGGTTGGGCGATAGGAAGTGAAAATCGATCGTCCGGCCTTGCAGTTCGAATCATCGGTTCACACAGCGGTCGATTGAGCGAGTGGAGAAAACCACCCACGTCAACCTCAGAATTCACCCAGTTTTTACATAGGGTAGAAACTCTTTCCCATAAACATGCTCATTTGAAGGTACTTAGGAATTCTCTTTCCTGGGTTGCCCACCAAAATTCGGCTTCGCTACTCCCGTTCTCTTTGAAGACTTTTCCCAGATGATTTTTTTATTGTAACGAACTCATATAATTTTGAATTCAAATTTAGTTTTTTTAGTCTGTCTTGATGTACAAGATTTTGTAAACTTTGAAATATTTGATTCATTTTTTCCATCAAAATATCTTTCTTAATCTGCTATAGATGCACTAAATAATTTATTAACTAAATGACGCATTACCAAAATTGTTGACTTCAAAATTGCAAATACCAGTTTTATATTACAGCTCCTTACAATTATGAAAATTCATCTCTCGAATCGAGCATCATTGCCTACTGGGTTATCCCACCTCCAGAGACCAAACCAAACGAATATGGCCGTCCAATGCTCATGTCCTACCTACAGTGTCGTCCAAGACACTGTCCTCACGTTTCACGTCAAGGATGAATTGAAAAAGTGCATCGACTGCTACAAAAAGGAAACTGACTTCATTAACTTTGGAAAGCGTTATCTGAGTAACACTTGCTACATTGACAAACTGAAAACCACATTGATATCGAAGTTTCCTAGAGATGAAAGCGAGACGGCCCTATGGCAGTTCATCAGAGAGAATTTGGGGGTGTCTTCTGAAGTGAAGGAAACCCTGTTGTCTATTCCGAATGTCAGCAAATCTAACCAGCATTTACCCAACCTTAATACGCCTGTCAGCATCAACTCTAATTTGATGCTTTCGGGAGATATGTCTAGTATACTTTTCAATTCGGGCAAGTTTCCTAGTGCCAGTAGTCTTCTGGGGCTTCCGGATCCTATGGCACATAGT
>WOGR01004523.1:347-14647 GCA_015342045.1 Leptinotarsa lineolata | reverse complement strand
GATTAGGTCGGTCACGCCTGATATGTTAAATAATGTTAGAAGACAGTTTTATTTGAGATTAGGATGTTGCCAAGACGTTCGCGGTGAACATTTTGAACGTCTACTTCGTTAACATCCATAGTTTTTTTTGTATTCTACATTTCATTACGTTTTGCATTATATTTTAGTTTTTGAGTGTATTTTATCGAATTTCGTTAACTACATGATTTTAATTTATTTTATCTTAATTGTTACAATAAACTCGAAAGCGATAACATTTTATATTCCCCATTCAAAAAATTGACAGTTGTACCCGTCATTCGAAGGGGGTTGAAGGTAGGGGTGGCATTTTTACGTTGAAGAATGTCAAATTATAATTCACATTTGACATCTTTTAGGATTTTTTTGAATATGAACAGTAACCGAAATAATGAATTTATTCCATTTGGCTTTTACACACTGTATATATGACAAATCATCTTCAATTGTGTATATATTATGTAGTACATTTATCGACTTACCATATGTACGTTGAGTAGCGGAATGGTTAATAAAGATTGATTGATTGAATACTAAGAAGCATAACAAATATTTACCTGACAGGCGATGCTATCAGCGCTCCATTCGAACTAAACGGAGACATTATAACACCAACGCACGGTTTATCCCGACCGATCCACTGCTGTAAGACCGTCTGCGTCTCCAAGTCTTGTTTTGAAGGTTCCGGAGCGAAAGTGGGATGAGAGTGAAACCAGCCTAAAATGTCGTGGCCCATGCTATGTACCGTATCGGCAGCTTTGGCTTGGGAAATGGGGCACATGTCACAGTGGGTAGAGGAGGAAGCAATATTTCGGCAGGGTTCGTAGTGCCAGATGGTGAGGGTTTCAGACTGGGGTGTCCAGAAGCCAGCCACCAGACCCATCACCTCGGTCTGGGATGTATGGGAGTGGAAATCCATCTTCAATAATGCTGACAAGTTTATGGTCACATTGAACGGTTGCTGTAAAGAAAATATGAGATTTGTCAATTTCTCACACTGTTTATTATCGACTGAAACTATTGGATATGTTCCGTATTGAATGTAGCAGGTATGAATTTTCCAGTTAAGTTGAAAGATATCCCTAAATTTGAGGTAATGAATGATTGTTCTATCAATGTTTATGGGTTGGAAAACACTTTCAAAAATGGCAAAATCGAATATGAAGTTGTAGGCCCATTACATTATTCAAAATCTAGGCTCAACAGTCACGTGAATCTGTTGAATATCACAGATGAATCTGGTAATAATCATTATTGTTGGATAAAGGATTTATCGAGACTAGTATCATCCCAAATATCTGCACACCACCACAAAAAATATTTTTGTACTTTAGTGATGAGCGGGCTTTATTGCGACATCAGTTGAATTATTGGAATCACATTTCAACATCAACACCGAACACAAACTTGAGAATTGAAAAATTTGGTAAATATGTACCTGAGAATATTTTGAAATTTGAAAATGTTGAAAAACAAATGAAAGTTCCATTTATTGTGTATGCTGATTTTGAATCTATTTTGAAACCAGTGCATACAAATGAACCAAATCCTGCTCACTCTTTCACAAATAAAACTTATCTTTATGAACCATATGCTTTCTCATATACCATAAACTGCTCTTTTGATGAATCAATTTCTAAATTTGTATTATATAGAGGTGCTGATGCAGCTAAAGTGTTTGTTTCAAACTTGGAGGCTGACGTAACCAATATCTATCACAAATATTTGAAAAATGTGGTTCCGACGAGTCCTTTGACTGCTGAGGATGAGCATGACTTCAATATTGCCACCACATGTGGGATATGTGGAAATAAATTTGAAGAGGGTGATAATAAAGTGCGTGATCACTGCCATCTAACGAGGAAAAAAAGAAATGGAGCTACTCATTCCACTTGTAACCCCAATTCAAATTGCCCGAATTCATTCCAATTATTTTCCATATTATCGGCGTCTTGCGTTCATAAGGTTTGTTTTTGACTATTTTCCTTACAGTTGTACGGATGTTGCTTGTAATAGTTTGTTTTCCTCGAAACCAAACTTGAGTAGATTTTTATATACATTGAAACTTACTCTCTGTGTTTCATTATTCAAATGCATCCGAATCTTATTCACTGGTATCTCTTTTTCGCATTGTTCACTATCGCTATTGGAATTACTACACTGTAAAAAGTCTGCGTTGTTATCACACTCGTTATTACTATTAGTACTTGTCCAAAAACGCCACATTTTAAACAGATAACAAAATATTTTAAGTAATTATAACTGTGCTAATATCGAATTCGAATACTCAATCGTGATCAGAAGGCTGAACTGAAAATTCCTGACACGACGGACGATAACCATATTCGCATTCACCGATTTCTATTCGTCACTGTAACATAATTTCGAATTTAATTTCACGATTCGTCAGCCAATCATAAAACTAGGTTGGTAACAAATATCCAAAACGAACCAACAATTCTAAGAGTCCACTTCGACTAGCTAACAGGCGGTTAATTTTTCTTTGTTGTTTTTTATGACCTTTGATGAAGCCGACACTCTTTAAGAGCGCACAATAGCGGTTACCGGGACTATACTACTGAATAATCGGTAGTAATTACTACCGATGAAGCTACGTTATCTAGAAGCGCTTTTATAATAAAAAGTGTATCTGTTAAAATTGCTTGATCATTATCATGGATAGTGTTATTTATTTTCATCAAGTAACATGTCACTGCATTCATAATTATTATTGTTTATATAATCTCATATTAGAATACTCCTGCCGGGTAAGGTAAGAAGACCCTTAAAATGGGCCATAAAATAATCAAAGGACCTGGCTCTAAGTGTACAATGGAGATGGACGTCAACTAAACGACATCATCTGATTCTGTCCTTTTAACACAAAGCCACCAAGAGTAATCTTGCTATTTTTATATATGTCAGTGCTATTGAGGAAGCAGACACTCAATTCCATAACCCATGCTAATTCACAGGCAATGAGCAGCATCGAAAAATGCAAGCAGCGCACTATTTGAATCTTATAAATGTCGTTGTTGGGAAAAGTTTTTATCACAAGTTTTCAGACAATTTACCCTGTCACATATTTGTAGCCAACGGGTTCGAAGCCACAGCTGCCTCTTCGGTAGATTTCGTTGACCTTCGTAAAGTGTTTGACAGTGTCAGTCACACTATACTGATAGTAGGAGATACGGAACTATAGGCAGACAGCCAATGAGAGTGTAGCAATCTGTCACGTGGTTTCAACCTCTGCTCGTCAGCCAAATAGTCGCATGGCTCAGTCTGTCACATTATTCACATTTGTTATTATGATAAAAGAAATTTGTTTAGTGACATACTTCAGCTAACAACCCGAATTAATGTTTTTTTTTATTACTTTCAACGACTTTTCAACTGCTCCCTGAAGAATTTTTGTCGTTCACTAATGGATTTTAGTGCTCTTTGTTATTTGCCGACGTCACATGAATGATGTAACAAGGGACAGTTTTATTATTTTTTAGATTTTATCACCGGTTGATGAGATTTTTCGATAAAAATATTTTGAATACTCTTTTTCGGCGCCGGTTGTTGTATTTTACCATTATCGACAATTAGAAACAATATTTGAAAACAAAAAGTTTGTTTTTCACATGCTAGTATATTTAAGAAAAACACCCTGTGAATTATAAAATAAGGCACTGAAACTTTTCATACCGTTACAGATAACTGAGACATCCTGTGTTTCAAAAAACATCCTTAGAGGCATACGTGGCTTTTTTTCATAATTTTTTTCTTATATGTACCATTTGGAATGCTACTCAGTATCGCCATGAAATTGAGGAAGTTTATGTGTTCTAGGTCTTCAAAATGGCGAAGACAACTTCAGCAGCTTCGTTTCTGCTCCTCCAACAGCTGCGAAGCAGCCCGAGAAGACAGAAACTCCTGATCTCACGAAAAACGAAGAAGAAAGCTTCTTCAACCAAGTGTTGCCTACTGAAAAGGAGAAAGTTAAACTGGACAAGGATAGCATTTTGGCACTGTATGCGAATACTCCTCCTACCAACAATTTCAACCAGTTCTCACAGACGCCCTACCAACAGCCTGCACAGAATGCTTTCCAAGGTTTCGGCGGTTTCCCACAACCGCAAGCCACATTTCCTATGCAGAACGGCATAACGCAAATTCCACCACAGTGGCCCCAGCAACAGTGGGGCAAGCAGGGACAGTTTCCCGCCCAGCAACAAGGCCAGTTCTTGCCTAATGTCTCTCAACCTCTCGCACAGTTTGGCAATAGCCAGCAGTTCGCTGCTTTCCCCCAGCAGCCCCCCGCGGCGAATCAGTTCTATCAACAGCAGTTCCAGGCGCCTGGTTTCAATCAAGCCCCCAACCCTTTCTTCGCAAATCAAAATCTCCAGCAGCAATTCAGTAATTTGAATTTGAATAATCAGACCGCAAATACCGGTAATGTATGGCAGTAAGGGGTAGTTTGTTCGATTGGAGTTGCTGTAGGGTGTGTCCCGAGTTTGAGCTTTGGTAGCGTGAATCCGGGTTCGAGCATTTTATTGAGACAGGGTGTAATTTGGGAGGTGATTGCGTACTCTGTTTACAGTAAGTTTTCAGTATAGTAAAATAAATTTGCCATTTCTGTGACGTTTATTTTAAGGTATTTTTAAGGTGGAGATTCGACAGTTTCGATTGATATTAACTTTGGATTTCGTAGTGGTAATTCTGCCGTGAATTTGTAATTTATTTTTTTATTTATTGGTATTCAAAGTTATACACAGGGAGGTTATTGGTATTCGCCAGTTCGTAACCGATTTCTGCATTTGAAGGACATACAAAAAGGGCTATTTCTGCAAATTTCTTCAAAAGAATGAAAACACAACACTTGTACAATGTTTTTTATTTTACGTGATTTTCTTTTTTACCATATGTCTTGTTTCAGAACAATGATCATATGCAATAAAATTCTCACTCGGAAGTCAATCTAATCCCTTTGGATTTTCTGTCACAGAATTTTCTTTCACAAATTTTACCTATATCGAAATGGTCTTCAAAAGTAAACCAATTGGTCTTTATTAGTAAGTCTACTTCCAACGAGGTCGTTTATTTATTATCCTTATTTTTTTGCGCAAACACAGTGGTATTTATACAGTACAGGGTGTCCCAAATTCGAGGGTGATCATTGAGATCTTGAAACCGTAATTTTCCAGATTTTAAAACCTAATTCTGTACGAAACTTTACCTTAGTTTTACCAAGTCTGTATCTATTACGGTTTCCGAGATCTCAATGGTCACCCTCGAATTTGGGACACCCTATACAGTACCACACAGTAATTGTAAACCATTATTTGTGTAACAAGTCTCTTCACAGAAACACCAATTTTATTCAGTATGCAATAACTCTAAACAAAAACCAGCTTGGAAACAAGCCTAATGACAACACTATGGAACACAAAAGTACAACACCAAATAGAATGACGGAATCCGACTCAGTGTTGCCAATGAAGAATGTATTTGAAAGTGGCAACACTTCATTGTTACTGCCTCTGTCACCTGTCTCTGTCACTGTCTTCTGTCACCTAACGAGGCATGTTTTTGGTGCATCCGGTTATTTGTTTGAATTTCTTTTTTGTTTTAGAAAATATTTTGTCTCTTCAAGACATGATCTGTATCAGTTCAAATGTGGAGGGAGTGTTTTTGTTGGACTTATTCTATTCCAGAAGCCTAAATTCTACTTTTCGGTTTGCTCAAGAATAGGATGCTATATGAATATCTGCTTTGCACCAAATCCTCAGCAGAAGCTGAGCAAATCCTGAGCAGGTTAAAAAACAGTTACACCCAAACGATGATTTTTCTGAAACATGGCTGAATCTAATGTATCATCAGGTATGGCCTACTTTCCTTCACTTTTCAAAGTGATCAGAAAGATAGCCATTTCAGAATTAGTAATTGCAGTCTAATTATAAAGGCAGTTGACTATGCCTTGCTTCGAATTGAAATAACGAAAGAAGAAGGAATTTTTTTCTATGGAATAAAGAATTCCTTGTTCTTGTATAACGCGTTCGACTTACATATTAGTTCATGTTTCCTCGTGTCAAGTAGTCATGAATTTCATTAGTATGAACAATGAATTGGTTGTAATGAGTGAGGATCTTTCCAGTTATTACTTTAAAATGGAAAACATGGGAAAGTAGAACAGCCTATCTGTCACCAATCAAGAACGTGGAGCATTACCCTTATGGGAGTATATCTGTTGCATTTTAGCAACACTGACATGAACATCTAACAAAAACACTTCTCCTTTCAGTGTAACACCTTTCTCGATGGCATTTCACCAACCGAGTTGGCGTCATCAGGGAATCAACTATACAGTTCTCCTTTTGACTTGCAAAGAATTGCAGGTAGGGGATACCCAGAACCATATCAAATTCCTGTTGGCAATATTGAAATAATTATAGCGACTCTTTTCCTTCGGAATTTTATGTGCACAGTATTTATTGAATTTTACATGCTCTCTTGGAATGCAGAATATCGGTTGAAACATTTCTCTTCAAGTCTTATTTGAATTTGAAATTTTCGATTTGATTATCAGCCCCACTTCCATTTTTTGGTTACTGGGTATTGTTGCAATATTGAAAAAATCCGATGGTGCAAAATATTAGTTAAACGAATTTTACAACTAGAGGTATAGAGTTATTTCCTTGCGAATGGTTTATTCCTCAAATTCATTCCCGGAATTTTTTTTGCAGCTTAAATAACTGATACCTCTAGACTTTTTATGAAGATAAACGAATTAAAGGAATATTATTGTTTCAATTGATTTTTTATATTATGCTTATGTATGTTGAATGTATTTTGAATCTTATGAGATTATCGATAAATTATATATTGTATGTGGAAGTCTGTTAAGGAAGACACTTCGAACAGACATTGAGATTTAATAAAGATTATCGAAATTGAACAGTATATTTTTTCAAGTGACCTCTGATAAAAATCCACTCTATACTGAATCTTCATAGATTATCGATAAATTATATATAGTATGTGGAAGTCTGTTGACGAAGACAACTTGAACAGACATTAGGATTTAATGAAGATTATAGAAATTGAAAAGTGTATTTTTCAAGTAATCTCTGATGAAAATCCACTGAAGCTATTACTATGCAATGTATGCTGTTCAATGGGTTGTAATGATTTCATAAAATTGGGCCATTTGGTTTATTACAAACTACTTTTCACAATGAGATATACATACATGAATATTTTTTGGTAGCAATACCTTTTAGTGGTTTTTCTGAATTGAAGATTGCCCTACTCAGTCACCTCTTCTTCCATTACTTCAGTTTTTTTGAGAGGAATTTATTTCTGAGTTTTAAGGATGCCGTTATTTTATTTAAAAGAGTATTAAGTAATCTCAATTTTTTTTAATTTGCTATTCACTTTTTGTTGCAGCCATTTTTCTCTAAATTTTAGCGCCCTCATCGTTATATAGAAACGTAGCACAGAACATGATAACAATGTTGGTGTTCTGTGG
Organism: Leptinotarsa lineolata; assembly: GCA_015342045.1. NCBI lineage: Eukaryota > Metazoa > Arthropoda > Insecta > Coleoptera > Chrysomelidae > Leptinotarsa > Leptinotarsa lineolata. Next base: position 7,113 of record WOGR01004523.1, on the reverse strand, counting down.
GGAAGTATTTACATTTTTTAATGTTAACTGTTAACCTTAATTTCTCTAGATTTTCTTAAAAATGTTTTGGATCGCACAATATATCTTCATAGTTATGAAATATTGAGTACTCTACTATTTATAGACTAGATTTTGGGCTGCTGAAATGGAAACGGAAGAACATCTGCTTTCACTGAAGGGTAGTACAATCTTGAAATCTTTGAAAAACCACTACATTCTCATTAATTGCAGTGATGCGCCTCACACGCCCCACCTTAGCCAGTCCTTTTCCGGTTACTTGCGATAGTAAAGACCTGCCAGGAAATCTATTGAACAATGCTTTGCAGCAGGATCCCACCTCTGTTGAAGGTACGGAAACACTATGTACGGGACAATTTCTTCTCCTACCACAAACACCAGTCAACATATACCTCGGAGAAACTTTTTCCAGCTACATCTGCGTGTACAGTGAAACTGAGAATGTAGTCAACAATGTAACCGTTAAAGTAAGTGGGGATATTGATGAATTTTTTATATAAAGTGAAATTTTTTATAAAGGTCGACTTGCAAACAAGCTCGCAAAGGTTACCTCTGTTCTTCAATCCCCCAACAACTCAGCTGCACCCAGATAAAACTGTTGATGTTGTCATTCACCATGAAGTTAAGGAAATCGGGACACACATGTATGTATCACATATGCAAGTGATTATAAATTATTAGTTCAAGATTATACGTGATGACATAGAACAAGTCGGAAATAATAATAATGGTTTCAGAGATTGCTGTTAGTATTTGCAAAGCAATGTTGCTTATTAGATACTTTTTCTTTCAGATTAGTTTGTGAAGTGACATATCAATCCCCCACTGGAGCTCCTATGTCTTTCAGGAAATTTTTCAAAATAATGGTTTTGAAACCACTGGATGTGAAGACAAAGTTCTATAATGCTGAAAATGATGACGTATATCTGGAAGCACAGGTACAAAACATTACAATGGGCCCCATTTGCTTGGAAAAAGTTGCGCTGGACGCTTCACATCTGTTCAATGGTATGAAAGTGCGTTCTCAACAGTATAGACCAGGCTTCAGTTAGGTTTTGAAAAACATTTAATTTCTTTCAGTTGTTCCTTTGAACTCTACTTCAACTGGCGAGAGTATTTTTGGGAAAACAACGATTCTCCAGCCACAGTCCATTTGTCAGTTTTTATATTGTCTGCAACCAAACGAAAAGTTATCTTCCGATTTGAAGTTGCTCAGTGGGGCTACTAATATCGGAAAACTGGACATAGTGTGGAGGTCTAACCTCGGGGAACGTGGCAGATTGCAGACTAGCCAGTTACAGAGAATGGTGAGCTTTTTTGCTGGAGGAGTCATATCAGTCTATACAATCAAATGTTATTCTTGTTTTTGCAGAGTCCTGACTATGGAGACATCAGAATGACGATTACAGAATTGCCAAACTTTGCTCTTCTCGAAGATTTATTCACGTTCAAGTGTAAACTTGTCAATAACTGGTACGTTTTAGTATTGATTCACGTTGTTTTATCATGATTTTAACCATTTTCCAGTGATCGTACTATGGAACTGATGATATACCTGGAGAACGTAGAAGGAATAGCCTGGTGCGACATCTCTGGGCGAAAATTGGAACCTCTTCCCCCACTCTCCCATGTAATTTTAGAATTTAAATGCATTCCATTGATACCAGGTTTGAGAACGATTTCAGGAATCAAACTACAAGATACTTTTTTAAAGAGAACTTATACGTATAATGAATTAGGGCAGATTTTTGTAGTTGTTAAAGAGGATCATTGTAAATAATGTAAATATAATAATTTATTAGCATAGCAGCGATTCTCAGCATTTTTTCCCTTTTCTTCTCATCAGATACTTATGAAGACGCCATCTTTGGAATTAAAAAAACTCGAATCTTGCTTATCCAAGATTAACAAGGGCTGAGCTGTTTCTGTTAGAATCTGAGTTGTTCATCATAATAATAATGTTAGGTTTCAAAATAAAAACGTACATTGGTCAAACATTTATTTGCTTACAAAGGTCAGAAAGCTTTAAAAGCAGTTGATTTTCCAAAAATAAGTCGTTCCAGTCAATATCAAAGGCAAATTACTTATCACAGCGTTTACAATGTAAAAAAAGCTCCGGAATCTTCATTCAAAAACAGCAACCTAAATATATCATTATAAAAATCGGGGTAATAGTTGCAAGCCCTCTTGCAGTCGGGAGTGAAATTTATTTCTAAAATCTTTGGGCGGATATTACCCTCCTCGTCCCACTCTATCATTATATCCGCAGCGTAAACAGCCCTAGACTGGGGGCTTTCTGCAATGCCACATGGGGGCTTTTCCATCGTAGCGCATTCCAGAATCTCCTTCAGCATCTGCACAATTGATTTTTCCACGTCCTCCCAGTCGTGATTGGGATACTGACCCGTCCACTCCATCTTGAAGTCGTCGCATTTCATATGTTTCAAAACTGCGTTGTCAGTGTAGTTCATCACCGTGAAATGCTTTTCGTAAACGTCAAACTCGTTGAGCTCGAAAGGCTGGTTCGCAAATCTCAAGAAAAAATTCCTGTACACGTAAGCCTCTAGAGGTTTGACGCTTTTCACTAGCAACAAGTACCTGATGTCAAATTTGACTTTGCCGCCGCATTCCGGCCTGTAAAACAACACGGGTTTTGTAATGTACTTCTGCACTATCTTGGGTCCTGTGCCCAGAAGCCTACAGATATAATTCAAATTGCTCGTTATGTGTATGTCTAAACCCCTGGCGAGGTTGTAGGGTTTCACTATCCAGAGGTTATCCAAGCCAAGCTTCTCACGTTGCTGAAAGCAACTGATGAAGTTAGGAACCTCTGTAAGAAGGTTGTAAGTTACAGGTAGCCACTGCTTTGAACTCTTCTTCCTTCTACACGTTATACACAAGAGATCTTTGACGGTTATTACATATTCAAATGGAAACTGATTCACAAACTTCTCCGGTGTCTCACTGAGGCGCTCGAAGTCTTTAAAGTGTTCCGTATACCACAAAATATCAGCCTCCTGCTCGTCATTAACCAACATGAACCTGTTGTTCGTGAGATGCTTGCTGACCAAACTATACTGGGAGAATACTTTCAAGGTGTCACGGGGAACTTCCATACTGGGCAGTTTCGATAAGATTGGTAGACTTTCTTTAAGGTGGCCACCTGAAAGCATATCTAAAATATCAATCTGTAAAAATGTATCCTACATTATAATTAAATTTAAAAGTCATCAGAAGAAAGGCCTTACTACTGTACCCCATGGGACTCCACATTCAAGAATACTAAGAGTTTAGTTTATTCTAACGCACCTAGGAAATATTCTTCTGTGAGAATCGTTGGGGTTACATCTTTATCCTCGAACGATTTTGGAACCCAAGGCAGCAACAAGGCGGAGCGACGATCTTGATCAGTTACCCCCTCGGCAAAGTCTCTGTATACTATATCTTCCTCTGCAATATCTTCTATTGGGAATAGAACCGAGTACGTGATCTGGTCGTTTATGTAAATGAAGGGAACTATTCTACAGTTAGGGTGATCACTGTGCAATACAGCAGTACCTATTTCGTCCATAACATACCAAACCGGCAATCTGTCTTCTACGTTTTCAGCACTGCTAATGGTATAGTAATTATTGATTTTCCACAAACTATCAAACAGTTCCTCCACCAATTCCTCCTTGGCCGAGTTGCTATCAAAGTCGAACATGTTACACAAGCGTTGGCGAAGACTGTCATGCTGTAAGAGCTGCTGCTTGGCTTGGTCCACGCGATACGTCCAAGCATGGTCTATGAGATATATGTGGAGGGGATCGGCCTTTTCTATAGACTTGGTGGCTTCCAGGGCAAACAGAGGCTCGTGTTCTTCGCGTTTTTCATAGTCTAGTTTGAGTATTTGAAAGGTTTCCCCTGCGTCAAAGGTTTGGTGCACCAATTTGTGGTATAGAGTTTGCCAATAATGTTGAGGAACTCCGGAGGAAATGAGCTGGTCTTTATGTATATTCAAAAAAGCGGTGATTTCTGATGTCTGTCCCATAATTATTTCAGCTCTCCTCTCGTAAGCAAAGTTTGTATAACCTACAAAGTAATGTCATAACATAACCTATTTTTTGAACCTGAGTAGGGGCAAGGATGAGAGTCACGTCACAGAACACCCTCTACGGGAGTACTATTCTGTGCTACAGGTGTTCTGTGGTCACGTGGTATTCTTTTGACACGGAACTACAAGAATCAGAACATTTGATGCTGAAACCACAGAATAACCTAAAGAGCATCATTTGTATTCACAGTCCGTTAGCCACCCAACGTTCCAATTTCAACTAGATGAATTCTCTCGAGAAAAATATCTGGTCGAAGTTGAGATTGAGCTCACGACCTTTCGATCGTGAGTCAGGCCATTGTCACTGCGCCAGTTCACCGCTACATTACTTACACGATAATCAAATCCTACTTTAAATTTTGAACTGCTCTATCAAACATATATTGCACCTCAGAGTGAGAAAATGTTCACACTAAATCTAAAGAGAAACTGATAAATTTTTAGAGGTTTCATACAAACTTATATAACACTTCCAGAAGAATTATTATTCTGCCAGATTAATTTGGTCAAGTTGAGTGAAGTTAAACTTTAAACAAGTTATATATATTCGTATGGCGTTTCTAACTTTATATTCAATATTCTGTAATGATTTCTGTTATATATTTAAGTTTATTACTAGATTTGCGTAGGATATCAATTGTAAAATACGTTCACTTATATGATGGTCTACCTGTTGGTAAATAAATACGTGGCTCATTAGTTCTTTGAAAGTAATTTTTTGTGAAAAAATCATATTTTTTTGATGTCTGAATGAAATCTAGAGAGAACCAACTGAAAAAATAATCAAGGCAAATTCCAAAAACTTTACAAAATTCGAAAAAAAGATCTGTATGGAAAGTTCATGAAGCAAGTATTTGACTAATTTGTTTTCAAAACGGTCTAAAATTCACAATGAATATTGTTTTAGAAGCCATCAAAATATGATTTTACTGTTATCATTACAGTTATAATACTAACGATATATGATATAGATTTTGAAATGCGTTATTTCCTCAACTAGTTGTAGCCATACAGCCCATAAACCTAAAAACTAATTGAATCTGATTGTTTTGCTTTCATAATCTAAAAGATGAAATATGTCGAGTCCAGGACAAACTACTCCGAAAACTATCGTTGGGTAATCATGCACATATCCGTATTAGCCAAGACAGTAGTTGGTTTCGGCAGACGATTCGCCTCATTCTACGTGTAGGGACGTTTAGAGAGGTGAATGTTTCGAATTTGAAATTGAAATAATAATTTTTTCAATACGATTTGATGGGAAAGTCATGTCTTTGGAAAACTTCTGATGAAAGTAACGGAGCAATTGAGTTCAAAATAAACTCTTAATAAGATGTACAGAATTTTTTTTCAGAAACAATAACTATGTACTTTCATATGAAAATTCTTTCCCGAAAACTTATCTCTCCAAAAAAGTATATCCAATTTGAACGAGCTTTTTGAAAGTATATCGAGACAGCGGAATAGGTCAAAAGTATCTTATTTTGAAAAATTTTTTCCATTCCCAAATAATGTAATGAGACTCATCGTTAAAAAACCCCTGATGGTTATTTGGCAACATGCAACATTGCGGATAACCAAAAAATAAAAATTTAACCGCGTACGACTCGTTTTGTTTTTAAACCAGACACTAATTACTTTTTCATCAAACTACCGGCTGTGGTCCAGGAAATAAAAAACGTAATTCCACAATGGGGGTGAGTTCACCAATTCTGATAGATATCCAGTGTTGATTATCATTTTTTTTGTCCAGAGAAAAACCGCTGCAAGTACTGCAAAAAGTAAAGAAAAACGTCTTCAAAGGAAGGAAGAACAAAACAGGATAAGCCAGGCGATGAGTGTGGTGGCAGAAGCCAATAAATTGGTCGATCCAATGGAACCGTTTCCAGTTTTCTCAAAATTTAATAAGAATGGGCTCGAAGCTGAACTTAGTATTAAGCGATGCTCAAATCTCGATGAAAATATCAGACAGTGGGCCTTCAATCTTACTAAGAGAAATATGCAACTCAAGTGAGTGTCATATAACGTGTTAAGGGAATGACTATCTGGCTTTCTTCATCTAGATTATTCGACATATAACAAATAGAAACTTCCAAACTTTTGAGAAATATCAATTTTCCACAGACAGAAAGTTTTTTAAGTTTCTGAGTACTCTCATTTTGTTGTTAAGAAACAAACTTTTGAGAAGTATCAATTTATCACCTTTGTACAATAAATATTTCGTCTCAGGTACTTAGTTTATAAATAATTTTTTCATTATAAACTATATTCTTTAAGTGAACGGAGTTCAATGATTAACTATAACATGTGAGAACAATTCGAAATTATGTAAATTCTTGAGGTTTCTCGCAAAAACATTCTAAGAACTGTTAATAATAATATTAAAGTGGAGCCCCAAAAACTTTAATAATAGAAATTGCATAACAATTCATCTGAAATGTAATACAAATTATGATAGGATTATGAATCAACAAAAATAAATCAATTGGCACTCCGGGGCGACTTGATTGATTCCAGTGGTGCATTTGCTTTTTCAGCTGCAGGAAAACCCGGAAAAACCTGCAGCACCACATCATCTGAAGATCTTGATAATATTAATAATATGCTTAATTGCCCAATAAACATCAGGTCTTATTGACAAAGCTGCAAATT
>WOGR01004522.1:0-15115 GCA_015342045.1 Leptinotarsa lineolata | reverse complement strand
ATCAATATCCGATCCTTTACCAGTCACCATAAATTGCATAGGAAGATAAGTAATTACCAAAATCATCGAATCCAATACTCTCCTGAAACTTCAGCCTGAATGCAACTCCTGCATTAGAAACACGAGAGTTCGTTCCAAATACTTCGTTGATAGATACCAGAACGTAATTTACAACAAACATGCAGTCCAGATACCATAAAGATGCTGTGACTACCTCCCGGAAAAATCAAAACTCCCGGAGCTGAAACCCCTGAAATTGAACAAAATAAATGTCGACGATCTCAATGTCGACGATCTCAATGTCGCCGAACACAAGCTGAATCAATACTCGGATAAATTGGACAAACTCATCAATGAACCGTTCGTGAACAAACATATTTCTTGGTTCACGTACTTTACAATTTCACTTATCATCGCATTAGTGATCCTGTATATTTTCTGCAAGTGCCGTCGCAAGAAAACAATCNCGAACACAAGCTGAATCAATACTCGGATGAATTGGACAAACTCATCAATGAACCGTTCGTGAACAAACATATTTCTTGGTTCACGTACTTTACAATTTCTCTCATCATCGCATTAGTGATCCTGTATATTTTCTGCAAGTGCCGTCGCAAGAAAACAATCGCGATCGGAATCACCTCTTCAAACAACGACAACCCACCGAGACCACCAAGAACGAAAATCGTACCCAGAACCCTGGCAAGATTCGTGCCTAGAAGAAGACCCAGCGTTCGCCTAGAAGACCCCGTCGAGGAAGACGTCGAGTTAACCACGAGTTTCAGTGATAAAACTTTCACTTCATAAAAAGTTGCTGCAAAGCACCAACTTTTCTTTGATAAGGGGAGTTGTTATATCGTGAGTAGGACGATCTCACCGGTATCAGGTTACCGAGATAACGACTTCCAGGATTGCAAGTCAGCAGAGTCAGCAGAACTCAATACCTTTGTTATTTTCCCATCGTCTACTGCTGACACTGTTGTCTACATATTATAAATTGACCCTGCGAGGCAAAACAAGATTCATTCGTTGATTCATTCAATTTAGTTCATTACCAAGTATTCGTTGTAACGTAGAGTTAGTATTAAGTTTTGTCTTGAGTAACGTCATTTTGTAAAATTTGTATTTGAAAATAAAAAGTGATTTTTAAAAAGTCAAATTCAAGAAAGTGAATATAACATGCATGTATCGTGTGCTACAGTTATGTAAAAATGGCGAACTTGTTAGAGCTATAGTTTCCATGAAAACATGGAATGAAAATATCGAATGAAAATATGGCGTTCCTTATAATTTTCCGGTTGGTCTGAACCTTTCAAAATGCTCAGATTTTGGGCATTCACCCTTTTTACATAACATCAACGACAACTCAAGAATGTACCTCGCAGGCCACTAAATAGGTCCATGAGTGCCAATCCAGAAAGTTGTCATTCAGATGTTCTCTTACGACTTGAGATACAGTTCCCGAAGACTTTCAAATGGAAGTGATCAACATGCGGAATAATACCGATTCCAAAAATGTACTTTTCTCATCAAATATCTGAAAAATTTCATAAATTTTATGCAAGCCCTGAAAAATTTTCGATTTTGACGAAAAATACAAAGCAAATGATGCCTCTGTTCGGAAATACGTATGTTTGCAAACAATTATTTTCAACAATGGAATTATTCAAAGAAGATCACCCATCAAGAATGAGTGATTAACGATTAGAAAGCTGATCACGTTTAGCTACCTCATCAATTCCGGCTGATATCGGTCACCTTGTATCGAAGACACAGTGCCAAATCCTCTTTAAAAATTTATTTCGTTTTCATGTTCTATTCTTGTTTGTTTTTTTTTGTACATGAAATCTATTTCTTTTCAATTTCATATTTTTCTCTAATGTTTATTATAAATAGAGTTTTGTAAATTATCTATAAGTTTTACTTCATGTAGGGCCCGCCAAAAATTTTTAAAATTCAAATTGCCCGTTGATTTAAAAGTTTGCTCACCCCTGCTCTGTAGTCTAATTACTGAAATAATCAAAAAAATGCATCAACTCACATTTTCATTCAGTTCAACTGTTTCTACGGACGGCACACCACAATAGAAATTTTACTTTCTCCCGACGTGACTAATCTATCAATAAGCACTTTGAATTGAAAGCAACTAAAGAGGAGATATTACTTGCTGAAGACTCAAATTATAAATTTTTGTAGGATATACTTATTATTATCGGCGCAAAAAATTGAGTAGAAAACTTTAATTCGGATATTTGCGAAAAAAATTAAAAAAATACGAGCTTTTTTCATAAGATTTCAGCACATTATTTCACTTGGCTACATACGAACATAACTGACAATGGCCAGTGGCGCAGAAACAAGTGTTTGCATTTTCCAAAGAGCTTCTAAAAAGAAGCCAAAATTATGATGGAAATTCATCGTTAGTTCGACAAGAGAGATAATCTCGAACAGTTCCTAATAGAAGCAATGAAAGTAATAATTTAGGAATGTACTCTTTCACGGCTGACGTCAATATTTCGTTTGGAAGATTTCTTCATTCTCTATTCAGGAATGTTATCGTTTCAATTTTACTGCAGCAATCGGAATAAAATAAATTTAAATCATGTGGGTTACGAAATTCGAAAAAAAATAATCAAAAACTGAAAGGTAATGCAAAACGTAATGAAATGTTGAATACGAAAAAGAACTATGGATATTAACGAAGTAGATGTTCAAAATGTTCACCACAAACGTCCTTATCTCGAATAAAACTGTCTTCTAACATTATTCAACGTATCAGGCGTGACTGACCTAATCGCAAGCGTTATTTGTATTTTCAAGTCATTCAAATCTAAAGGTTTAGTTATGTACACATTGCTCTTCATATATCCCCATGAAGAGAAATCTAATGATGAAACATCCGGTGATCGCGCTGGCTATTCAATCGATCCTCGCCTCCCTATACACCGATTGAGAAATCTTGTATCGAGGTATTGCCAGACAATAACTTGGTACTGTGGTGGTACTCCATCCTGCTGAAAACATATCATCTTCACTGAAACTTGAGAGTTTCCTGGATCAGGATATGAATTTGCTGAACTTGGAATGACATCATTTTGAAGTAGTGCCAAATAATTATCGTTATTCAAGTTGCCTCAATGGAAAAGGGACTAATGATATGGTTTCCTACAATCCCTGCCCAACCATTAACCTTTTGAGGGTATCGCATGTGTTCTTTTCTTATCCAGTTAGGATTTTCCGTTGATCAGTAGAGGCAATTTTTTCGATTAGCATGATCTTAACGGTTATGCTCAACAGAAAACATAACGTTTCTAATTGGTTGATATTGTTACCCAACATGTCCATCATTCACTCAAAAAATGAGCGTCTTCCACGAGCTATTTCCTGTTGTGTTCGGATTTTATCTCTGTAACCAATCATTTGAAAAACTGTTATTTTATGTATTTCCGTTAATCTAACCATTTGTCAGGCTTGAAGTTAACGAACTTTGAACTTCAATTGAAATACTGACAACTAATGTTGCAACATACAAAACAATTTGACAAGGCGTTTCAAACTAACGTTGCTACGGAAATTATTTAGTTTTTCAAAGGATACTACCTCAAAAAAAGATTGCTATGGTTTTTGCTAACTTTTTTATCAGCAATACCTCAACATGAAATAAGTTTGGAGTAAATTGCAATAAGTTTTGAATGTATTTTATCGAATATCGGTTATCACATGATTTCAATTTATTTTATCTCGATTGTTTCGATAAACTTGAAAGCGATAACATTTTTGAATAGAGAATGAAGAGACCTTTCAAATAATATATCACAAAGTTATACTTTCATTTAAGAAATTGGAGGTTTCACCTGTAATTCGACAAGGGTTGAAGGTAGGGGTAACAATTTTTATTGAAGTATGTCAAATTATGACTTAAATTCGATGTTTTTCTTGATTTTTTAAAAATATGTACAGGAACCATTTGGCTTCTACACACTGTATAATGAAATAGGAAAGTTCCCGAAAAAATCAATGGTTTGGTTCATACGGACCGTATAGCATAATTAACCTACTGATGACTTGGTCGTGTGCCGTAATGTGATTTTTCATTCTTTGCAGGAGGCTTTTCACTTTGTAGATTATCACTCTCAGACATATTTTATTTACAATTATTTTCAAAAAGTTTTACTTTAGTAAAATACAGGTTATGTATACTATATTAAATAAAACAGTATACACTTATATAGGTATCCGAGCTCAGTGTGGCGAGAAAGATTGCGTAACGTCGAACCAGTGCAGTGCCAGTAGGAAGAAAAATCTATCATATGGCGTGGCGACGTGTCGCCCGGCCAGCAATCGGTTTTACTTGCGGCAATAGATGTTTCACATCAAAGATAATAATATCTTGCATATCACTCCTGCACCTTTTCACCCATCATCTGATAGAGCGGCTGAAAACGCTCCAAAAACGGTCAAGAATGCGTTGAAAAATGCATTGGGATAGGATTGATTTTGAATAATTGAAGATGAGTACAGCAAAATTATTGTTCGACCGAAATTGGCATACACTTTTTAATAATCTTCTACCAGTTAACAGAAAAAATTTTAAGATTCACGTTACATTAGTTGAATACATACAAAAAAATGTCTTCTAGAGGTAACACGTCTTTAGTTTTTGAACCAGGGGAACATGTGACTATTCGTGATTACATGAAGAAAGGTGTCATCGAATGGATCAGAGCAATTATAGTAAAAAAATAGAAAACGACATTTATTCAGTAAAATTTCCAGAATTGGGTGACATCGAGCGGAAACGACATCTGAACCAGACTGAAAAGTTTCGTGTATGGGATTCTGAGTTGTCATCTTCAGTCAATAGTACTGAAAATGTAAATAAGGATTCAAATGACGTTTCCACTACTTCTGCCAATGAATCTATATCTACAAGAAACTAAGAAAATTGTTGAACCCATAGATCGGCCATCACATACTGTCCTAATGGGTGACGAATTGGTAGACAAATATACAAGAGAAGCCGTTGTTTCTTATATGAAATCTCAGGTGACAGATTTAAAATAATTTTTCCACGATAAACTTGTTTCATCATGGAACCAGGCTTGGCAGACAAACATCTCAGATAGTAAGTAGACCAAATGAGCTTCACACAAATAGTAAGATGTCTCGAAAAATTGTTTCCATTCGGCTCAGTCCAAGCCACACACGGCTCACACATGAATACATCATTAAAAAAATCTCTCAACCAAAATGTATTACTCGTCAAGTGCCGTTCACTATCAAAGATGCCAGTTAGTTTTTTGAAGCTTATGGATATCAAGAATATAACGAGGAGATCCTGGGCTCAGTATGATCTGCCTTCAATTTTTTAATTATATTTACTTATCAAATACCTATGTAGATATTCAAAGTTCTGGATGTCTGGATAGAGAACACATTACACTTCCAAATGAATGAATAAAAAATTTGAAAATTTTTCACGCGTAAGGTTAATTTTGTATCAACATTTTTCATATATAACGATGTGTAGTGGTACGTAACATATCCGATTCAATTTCATTACGAATATTGTGGAGTAGAAAGTGAATGGATGAAAATGAATTTCGTATTTTTCGTATATTTGAAAGTAGTTGTTTCAGATGGTTTTCTTTATTTTATATCTAAAAAAATGATACGACCTGCACATTTATTGATGTATTCAAATACTTTTTTTTCTTCAGATGGATTTCCATTTTCTGCATGGTGATGGACAAGTAGAAAGCCAAAAAGTTTTGTTTGCTGAAAACTGGGGTTTGGGTTCTTCAAATTGAAAAAGTGGTTTCTCTTAGATGAACCGCAAAATACTACTACTTCCAGTGACTACAGTATAACAATGAAGTCAATCTCGAGAATTTCTTCAGGGAATTATGATTTTGTGTTGAAAAAAAAGTATAGCACCAAAACATCTAGGTGAAGGTTTCCAACTACAAAGATAATTATCCAAATCTCTAACAATGATAATAATGGTTGCTAGTTATCATTTTGAAAATCAAAACAAGGAATCATTTTCAAAACAGTCACCGTTCCCATATTCGTTGAAAAATAATCTACGAAATATCTTTTAAATGTCAATCAAATAAATAACGGTTTTACCGTTATGGAACTAACACAATGATTTCTCCCTTGAATGAATGACTTTTCTGAAAAACAATATAGAGTGTGGTATTGAAAACGTAAATATTGATCAATGTAGTATGTGAGTACTTGAGAATGAATGCTATGGATGAATTCTTATTAGAAGGGCCGGATTTATTTTACTCAGTAGTGTGCATTGTTTTCCAACCTTAAACATTCAACTGTTTTCAAATAGGGTCGCCACAAAAAGAACAATGATTGTATTTCTTTTATAAATATGGACAATTGAGTTGTAGGGTTACATAAATGGTTAAAAAAATGAATTGAGTGACGTAATTAGGGCCAGTGAAGTAATAGGGTTTTTTCTGTCCTAACCAAAAGTGAGTTATACCAACTTATTCGTGAACTCGAAGAAACAGATATGGGAATCTTTCTAAGATTCCCATAGGATTCATCTATGAAGATGAAAACAACAAATTAGTACCTATGGGAGAGCGGAGCAGAAAGTTTCAATTCTCAAACAACAATTTTAATAAGTGCAAAAAATATTGAATGGATATCATCATTTTTATGATATTACTCTTGAAATTTCTCAATAGTTAAAAAAAAAGTTAATTTCAGAACGGACAATTCAGCCCCACTTTAGGCCGAGTTGTTCCACGATTGAGGCAATTTGTTTCGCTTAGATCATCACTATATAATGTCGGAATATCATAGGTTTTCTTGAATAAAACAACCATTTCTATAAATATAAGAATCGGTGCAGAAATAATGAAAACTCATATTGTTGATCTCATATGACTAGAGGAAAATTCGAAAATTAGAAAATTCTTCAAAACCCCAGTTACCCACTGATTCGGAAAATTGTGGCCAACAATCAAAATGAATTCAAATATCCAGTAGTGGATTGGTTGGATCAGACATGTGGTTTTGTAAGCACGAGCCATTGGAATGGAATTTGATTCATCTCGATTTTTCCTCGTATTCTATAGGATTGAATGCAACCTGGGACAATACTGAAACAATACTGGAATTCACACTTATTTATATGGGTCAAAGTTCACAGAATTGTTAATACCCGATAATTGATGAAATTCAGTGTTTTAAAATGAAAGTTTTGAGAGTATATCTACAATCTTTTTTTGTGATTAGTGGAAATATGGTAGATTAATATATATGGACATAGTCAAATTTCAAGTGAGTACTTTAATTTTCTTTGACAACATAATTTCTTAACTTATGATTGCATTCGTAAATTTTCAGAGTTCTTCTTCATATAAATATGTGGATGCAATATTCAGTGTATTTGGATTCTGCCATAGGAAAAATGGTTTGGGAAATGGCTTATCCAAGTTTTGACACTCTACATTCATCACATCATGATTTGAGTGTATGTTATGATGTTGTGAAGGTGCGAAAACTTTTGGAGTTCAGTGAGAAGTATGAACTCGGTGTGGCATTGTGTCATAAATATTCGTATGATAGCAGAAATTTGGACGAGTTCTGTGAGCTAATAATTTAAGCAGACTTAAAACATTTCCTTAACGACATATATGCCTACCTACCGCAGAATATCATAGAGAAATATCAATTGGAACCACGGAGTTCCAACCCACTGGAAGAATAATGAAATGATTGTGTTGTGAATGATTGAAATCTATTGCATATGTTATAAAGAAAATCACGTATCAATCCGTTTTGTCTATATCTGATTGTTTGATGAATAAAAGACAGAAAATAATTATTGAGTGTTTTATTATTCATCAATATCGAATGAAACAACATCGTGTATGATTAGTGCATATACTTTGGTGTTTGCTGGAAACTTCACTTTGCGTGTTTTGAATTATATTTTGATGTCAATATTGGATGACTTCATAGCGTCGGGTTGGTGGGAGCAGTTGATGATGAATGGTGGCTTATTGCGAAAGTTACCAATATAAATCATCGGCTCACTCATAGCTTTATCGTAATAGCTGCGTTGGAAGTTTTCATATGCATAGTAGGCTGATGAGTCTAACTTCTTGTCGAAATCCTGATTCCAACGCTCATATGGGTATACTTCAGAGTTCAGAGATAGTCGATTATTATCAATACTCACATGTATGAATTTCGTTACATCTTTTGATATATTTTTGGATTGGTCGGTGCTTTTTATTGATGCGACTCAATAGTTTCTGTTTATGGCGATCTTTCAGCAAAATGTGTCTAATTGTCCATTTCATTTCATGGATTTCTAAATCTGCATCGACTTCCCCAATGACTGAATTTCTGAATGAGCGTGCTACAATCAAAATGAGCACGATATAATAATAGGCACCCGGTGGTTGAACATTAGTGATACGATAGAAGATCGTTTGGACCTGTACTGTGTGACGGATTCGTATGTGCGTAAACGACGATCGATTGACGGTAATCCACAAGTTAAGTTGGTGTTTTAGGTTTCATTCCCATTGAAATGATAATCGGGGTGGTTATGAACATATTGACCTCCATTATACTATATAAATGATGGAAATGACACAAACGTAGTGTGAGGCGTATAACAGATCACTTACAAATTTTCTCTGGTTAGATGCCTGTATTATTTGTAATCATGTCCCTCGGCAATAATTTGTTTGAGAGAATATTAGTATTATCATCATTGTTGTTGTTACTACAACAGTAAACCTTTCGATGAAGAACCTTTTTAAAGAAATATTATTGACAAAAATAGTAGATATTCTGGAATGTATGGTTAGACACCCAACCTTTCATTAGTTAGTTGATGCCAAATATATCTCCCAATCATTCGGTGAATGTGAAGAGATAACATTGAGAAAACCGCTATGGTAATGTATGTCTCAAACATTTTTGTTACCATCTTTCATGCCTCACATCAGAATTTGCATTGAGCTAACCTACTTGTTTCTATCGTCTATTAGCGATAGACATGGTGAATCAGTTTTCAAAAAAAAAGTTGGATTAGATTGAATACTGCCCCAAACCACGCAGTATTTCGTGTGCACCAACCAAATTATGTACACTCCATACATCAATATGCTTTGACTTTCTAGTCTCAAGAGTAGTTGCCATCTTGATACAGGACTGATTGTCCTCCCAAATCAATACTGGCGATATCTTTTAATTGGCCATTTGTTTTAAAAATTGTTTGATAAATAGACATTCAGTTAGGCAACAAGTGAAAGCAGCATATTTAGATTCAGAGCTCGATAAAGCTAAAACTGGTTGTTTCTTTGAAGTCCATAAAACATCATTATTATCGAGTTTGATGGGAAAACTACTCACATTCTTCCTAACATTTATATTATTTGCAAAACCTGAATGAACATATGCACTTAGGGTTAAATTTGAATTTTGAGACTTTGATTATATCAATCCATAGTTCTGAATGTGTTTCAAGCATCTTAAAATATTTTTCCAATATTTCATACCATAGTTGCTTTGAAATGAAATTGCTGAAGTACATAACAGAGTAACATGAATCTGGTCTAGTCCCCAGCATTATGTACATTAAACTCCAGATAAGTTCTTTATAAGGAACACTTATGCTATAATTATTTTTTACATATGAATTCAACTTTGGTTGCATTGGGAGTTCACATTCCTTGTACTTTTTCCAAGGAATATATGAATTTTCTTCAGATTTATCTATTTCTGCACCTAAAAACATAATTTTTTCACTTGGCAAATCTTTCATTCCAAATTCATTTGATAAGTTGCATTTTACAGTAGATAAATCCTCTAAATCATTTAAAACAAATCATCAACACATACTAACAAGTATATTTTGTATCTATACTTATAAATGCGAAAGTCACTCATGAAAAATGAGAAATGGAAATTTTTTGTTTTTTACCACTTTTATTTGTGACTAAATTTACTGCAGCTTCGTCCTATGAGGACATTTTCAAACTCATACATCGAACTACAACTGATTGATTACTTTACCCCGTATATAACACCACTGTAGGTAATAATCGAGGTACTCAACTTACCTGAATTTTGTTTACCTGCGACAATGTGGGTACGCTAATTTGAAAATCGGTGAGTAGACTAGATCGATTTGATCATTCAACACGTTGCATTCGCAATTCTTATGCTTATGAATTTCCAAGGATTCAAAACAATAGACCAAATCGATCTAGTTCACTCACTGGTTTTCAAATTAGCGTACCCATATTGTCGTAGGTAAACAAAATTCAGGTTATTACCTACAGTGGTGTTATATAAAGGGTAATGTATTCAATCATTCGTAATTTAATGTATAAGTTTGAAAATGTCCTTATAGGACGAAACTGTGGTAACTTCGGTTAAAAATAAAAGTGGTTAAAACATAGAAAATTTTCATTTCTCATTTTTCATGATGATCTCCTACCATGTAGTAACGGCTACATCCATCAATTTATTGAAAGTCACTCACTTAACACCACTCACTCATTCATATCTGTTTTTCCATACTAGTGAGTCATAAGAAGCCAAATTTTGGTATATTGCTGATTCATTGGTCTCAGATACGCACTAAGGAAGGATTTTTGAATATTCCAACTAAAGCGCCCCCGTGGGGGTAAAAGGGGCGAGTTCGCATATGAAACTTACCTTTTGAAATGAAGTTTCCTTTTTATCACTGTTTCTCTATAATACCGGTATATTTTTGGAGGCTGAAATTTTGTATGTAGATTCGTTTTATATTGTAGATGTGCAATAAGAAAGAGTTTTTGAATTTCCTAACTCAGGCGCCAGCCGTGGGGGAAAACGTCCATGAAACAAAATTATTTTTTCATCACTGTTTCTCCATGCCCTTGAATTTCCGATGGGTGAATTTCTATATAGTATCAGCATTGCACCCGAGCGAAGCTAGGGCAAGAATCTACAATTATTTCTTCTTCGGGAGGTAGTATGACTTCCCATGTTTCATTCTATTCAGATCTAGAGAGTTCTTTCTGAATTTCCTCTTTCCACCATGTATCCGTGACGGCTCCTTCATATGTTAACGGGTTCTCTGATGGGAGACATTCTGCTAACAATGCAGACCTGAAATTCAGTTCATATTCCTGTGGTCATTTTTGTATTTTCTTCTCCCTCTCTCTGTGCTTTGTTGATACTTCGTTCTCCATTTCATGATCGTCATTTTCAAGTTTCTCATCAAAGTCGAATGTTTCATTGAAGATGACACTTCTTGTAGTCACTATTTTCCTTCGTGAAGGATCCCTCATACGATGACCATTTGGTACATACCCTACCGTAATCATTGTTTTCTATGATCTATGCTCCGTAGAAAACTCTCACTCAATTATGTCTACAGTGCTAAAATGATACTAAACGGTTGCTTGTAAATTGGTTCACGGTGCGCAAATAAATGCGTCATGAGCATCTCAGTAAGGCAAGTGGTGGTTCTCCTGTACTGCCATGCGCAATGAAACTGTAATCAAATTGGGATATGAATTTGACATTCAATGATAGATAATTTTCAGCATAAAGCAAAAATTACTGTCATAAAATTTTGTATCTATCGCTTTAAAATAAGATAATAGCATTTGAAATGAAATTTTCCACCGAAGAATTGACCGATATGATTTTTATACTGGGGACAAGTATAAAAACTGTTTATTAGCGACCAGAATTTATAATGAACGATATCCAGACAGACTACAATCCAGAAAAGAAGCGTTCAAAAATTTTCTTCTTAGATTTACTCGAACAGGAAATGTCGCATATGAAAAAAATAGATAGAACCAAAACTGCATTAACTGAAGAAACTGAAATGACTGTCCTGTTAAAAGTTACAGAAGATCCTCAACGCCCGATCCAGCTATTTTGCCGCTCCGGGCAAAATAATATTTGCCGCCTTATACCCATGCGTTATATGATGTGAAATTTCAGTGATGTCAATAGTAATATATTATATTCTAACAACTTTTGTGTAGGGTGTGGTTTTTTTGTTCCGACGCCGCGCCGCCCTCAATTTTGCCGCCCCTCATTTTTGCCGCCCGGGGCAATTGCCCGGTTTGCCCCCCCCCTTGATCGAGCGCTGAACATCCTCATATCTTGCACAGAGAAATATTCAAACAAATTAACATAAGCCGGACTGTCATACGAAGAATTTTGAAAAAGAAGTTTCATCCGTTTCGTGTTCAGTTATGTCAGGAGTTATATGATGATTTTGAGGAAAGAGTAACATTTTGTGAATGGGCTCGGTAACAGTTGCTACAAGACAGAGATTCCTTTCAATTGTGTTTCATTTTCCGATGAAGTAACATTTAATAAAAACGTGTTTATAAATAGACATAATTTCCATTATTATTCAACAGATGTGGTCTCGGTAGTGTAGAGATTAGCACATCCGCTTTTCAAGCGGAAGACCGGAGTTCGATTCCCCGCCGGGGCACCGTGCTGGGTAATCGCACGTTAAAATTTAAGGCCTCGTTAATCCATTGCTCGACTTCTGAGGGTTGACGTTCATCAGCTGGTTAACGAAACGAACAATTTTAGAACAACAACAAATTTTTAGATAACCCCCATTTCTCTCGAACCACCAGTCAGACAAAGTGGTATCTAAATGTATAGGGCGGCATAACTGGAAATTTTATCGTTGGGCCATATTTCTCTGAGGAAGGAGTTTATGGCTTGATTGACCACAATTTTTTTAAAAACCAGTTACAATTTAGTAATTATTTACCTATTCGAATCAAACGAAGAATGTGGGCATTCACACGACGGAGCACTTCTTCACCACTCTGTTCGTGTTATTAATTATTTAGACACTGCATTTCCCAAAAGATGGATCGGTGAGCAGGCCCTTTCAAGTGGCCACTTTGCTCACCAGATTTGAAAAAAAATGATTTTTTATGTGGGGCTACGTTCAAGATCAAGTTTATAGAACATCCTCATCTACAAAAAAGAATATGAGAAATAGAATTAAGGACGTATTCCAAAATAATCCAGTCAGCATGTTGAGGCGAGTTATTGTAGAATTTAAAAACCGAATACATTATTGTTTGGAAGTAGCCGGTGGTGACTTAAAACAGTTGTTATAAATTTCTCATATTATTTCTGTAATCGTTCCGATTATTTACTATCGTAAATAAAAAAATTGAAAACAAAGTTTTTTCCGTACACCAGCTGTCGTCCCTTTATGAACGGGCATCCCTCAGAAGTTTGAACTTCTGGCGAGCCAAAGATTAACGAGGTCTTACGTTTTAACGTGCGATTCTTGGCACTTCAGAAAAAGATTCCACAGTCGCTAGGTGTTGAATCCACATGACCGGCAGATGGAATGATCGAAAAGCGATGTTTCTAACCACTCGGCTACCTGGAGCCTAAGTACTTCAACGAAAACATGTTCTCCAACATTTTTCCAACCGATTTTCAGTTTTTAGTTTGACATTGCAATTATGTAAAATTCCAGTAGCAGTAACTAGGTGTCAAAATCCTAACTGGCCTGTACATAATTAGAAAGACAATTTTTGACAAATTGAAAATTGAATTGTGAATTTCCCAAGAATGTCAGCTTCAGAGAGTATTTCATCTAATCCAAATTTGTAGGGAGAAAATCTAGTTTTAGATATCCGAAGTTTGTCAAATTAATGGGTCTCTATAAAATCTCCTGTTTGAGGAATGTAACTTTCAGTCTTCACCAACATTTCAACTCACTCTTGGTCTCAAATATGTCTCAAATAATTCTGCTCAAATTTCATCTATACATTTTTTTATGATGGCATTTGATGTTTTGTTGCTGACTTCATCCGTGAGCTGCGCCAGCATTTCCAGGCACTAAGGCCAGTCGGAGACACCAGGCACGGCGAGCGAAAACTCTTTGTCTTCAAATACCTTGTTACCGCCACCCACGTCTTCGTCAGGCACGACGCTTCAGGAGGACCGCTCCAGCTGCCGTACGATGAACCCTACGAAGCTGTTTCCCGAGCCGAGAAACACTTCACGCTCTCGATGCGAGGCAGAAACGTTCCAGTTTTCATCGATCGCCTCAAACCAGCCTACATCATCTCCGAGGACATCACTCCACCAGAAGGTACCACTGGCCTTGACGACCTTATTCCAGTTCCTCCAGGAGATAATCGAGCTCCGTTACAACAGGAACCAGCATCACACCTGCCTTCAGAACACGTTCAGGACGTCGTGTTCGATTTACTGAACACTACCAAGCAGGCTTCAATTGAATCATTTTGCAATTTATCATTTCATTTTGACGATTCAAATTGAATCACAAGATGAAATAAGTCGCAAACCTTTTATCCAAGCAAAAATGTACTATTTTATTTTCTTATACAATTCAATACAGTTCAATAAATTTTTGCACATTTGCGTTTAAATATTCAATAATCAAGTTTCTCTCGTTTATTACCTTTATTTTATCGGGTGATCACACGAAGACGATTGTGGATACTAACAATCAAAACGTCGTGAAGTAACGTGGTTTGAAATCGCCTAATTTTCAATTTCACTTTATTTGTTTTCAATTGTTCATTTTTTTTACTTGTAATTCATTTCACTGTAAATTCAATCCAGGGATTTTTTGCTTCATATATTCGTTATTCTCAGCTATCCTTTTTAATTTTTCAATTGTATTGGTAATTTCAGGGACTTGAAATCATTTTCTATAATATTAGATAATGGAAGTCCGAACTTCTGAAATACAAAATATTGCATTAAGGAGCTGGTGGTAATATTGTTGTTATTGGCTCCAGGAGTTGATTTTGCAGCACCCAACCCCATTCTTGGGGCTCTAAATCATGCCCTAACCACTTTTGAACCTGATCGATTTGTATGCTAATAAAAGTTTGGAAACTGGACAGGTTTATGAAGCATTGTTGATTTTACAAACTGAGTATTTCGAAGGTTATCGATATTGTCCTCAGATTCAGGAGCATTATAATATATCGTAATTAATTTTTTTATAATTGCTGTACATTTACATTTAAATTTTTTATAGTTGCTTCTTTCAGAAAATTTTGAGCCGGTTGGTCATAGCATGAAAATAATG
>WOGR01004521.1:0-14649 GCA_015342045.1 Leptinotarsa lineolata | reverse complement strand
CCAAAACCTGTTACTTCAAATGAGGACAATACTGTTAACGTTTTGGCATATTTTTATGCATATCCAGAAGCTTCCATTCGCAGTGCAGAAAAAGATTCAGGTGTATCACATGCTTCAGTACAACGAATTTTGAAAAATTACGGAATGCGTCCGTATTAATTTAGCAAAGTTCAAGCTCTAAAAGCAGAAGACTTCGAACGTAGACTGCATTTTTGTGAACTCATTCACACCCTTCCGTATCAAACTGAGTAGCCTATCAGCAACTAGTGTTGGCACCCCAAAATACTTAAATATTCAATTTGCCTTTTTAAACTTTGGGGGGTTACAATGTATGAAGTACAAACTGGATAGGAAAAAGTGTTTTCATATAATTCAATGTTCATAATAGAAATAGTTGTTTCGGAATTATTTTTTATTCCGTGTGATTCAATTTTTATATGAAAGTAGTTGTTTCAAAATGGTTTTTTTTTCAGTTTGTATCTCAATTTTACTTTGCATGATCTGCACATATTTGTTAAGAGTTCATTTCGAAACTAATCGCTTCCTTTGGAAAGTTCCCACATTTTTAATATAAAGATGAAGAAGGAAAAGCCGACACCTTTCTTTCCCAAATATAGTTCATCTCTCGATAACGTCAACTAGGTTGGTAAAACGCGCGTTGAGAACTATTGCAGTTCTAGTGTGTGGAAGCAGTGTTCTGGATAAAGTAGTCGACATATAGCGATCAAATTACAGAATTCAAAATGAGTATCAGCTACAATTCAATGCACATTCCAACAATAATAAAATAAACTCCAAAAAAGCACATACATATCACTGAATGTATTTTTGAGTTGAGTTATTTTGATCTTCTAGGGAGTATGAAAACATGCGTCATACATTCATTGTCAAAAAAGTACGGTTCAGCCCTGTTCTGTGTCTCGTGATATATTGAATGAAAATATTTCGGGATTTCGGTCAAGGTTATGTCTGGCGTCCATCCCCTGGAGATGAGTTTCGGCACTTCCGTATATATAACTATTATTCGAGCTGTAATGTAGATTATCGATTCCATTCCAGATGTCGGTGTATACGTATGTGCCGCGCTATTAGTAGCCGGGTTCGAATCCAACTATCTTCAACCCCTACGGATAAATCTTGCCATATGTTTCCATCACTCCATTCCACCAAGGTGGTAATGCATTCCAAAAAATAGTTTCACCTACTCATTATCGATGTTAGAAATACGATGAGGGACTATTTATATTTTGGGGAATTGGCCACACTAATATTAATAAGTAAAATTTGACAACATTACAATCAAATTTTACATTTTTTGGCATAAACGTACTCACAATGTTTTGATGTACAAGTGCTATTTGTTTTGATAACAGTGAGTTAAGAAAATCAATTTGACCAAAAAATAGAAATTTCAAGACAAGGTTTTCGTTAGATTATTTTCTACAACTTTTTTATTTGTATAGCGACAAGGCATCAACAAAAAACACAGTATATTACTGGTATAGTGAATTCAATCGTGGTCGTAGTTCGGTCGCCGACACAACACGACACGAAACATCGATGCTGTGCGTGAACTCATCGAGTGAGGAGGCGATGCAACAGCTTCAAATACACCTTGAGAGGATGATCGTGCCATATTTTGACAAAAATAAAATAAAAATCAACCCGAAGAAGACAGAACTCGTCAACTTCTTGAGGAAATTTAGGAACGTGTAGATCCACGGGAAGTTGAGAGTTAAGGGTGACCGCGTTGACAAACTGAAAAGCGCGCGATATCTGAGAGTTATCCTGGATAGGCCCCTGAATTTTCAGGAACACTTAAGCTTGACGATCCAATGGGCGGGTGCGGCAGTGAAACGTACGTATAGTCCTAAAGTAGGGTAGGATGTGGGGGAAGCGAGCCCTCCCGCATCGCTCCCACCGTTTCCGTACACCTTTCGCTCTAACGGCCTCCTGGCCTCCCCGATCTGGGTTCTAGGGATTTCGGATCCCATACTCGGCCCGTGTACAGCGTTATGCTGTTGGTGTCTGGCTATGCTGCTCATCTGGATAATGGTTGGGAAGGACTGGCCCCGCCATGAAGTCACCCCTAAGCCCCCTCTGGCTTCAGGGAAACCCCCTGGCTTACCTCCACCCCTTAGCTCTTCCGCTAGGACGCCAGTTCCATGCTCGCTCTGGACTCGCTACGCGCCTGTGAGCAGTGTGTCCGTCTCCTCCCAGGGACCCCTGATGGCCGCCTCCTGGGGGCATCTCGGCGCTTGGCGCCGGACGACCTGTTTTTCTTCATGTCCATTATCCCAAAAATTCTTGTTGCGAAACCCCCATCCGGTGTTTCAAAAGTTCTGTCCTTCATGTCGGAGGTTCTGTCCGACATTTCGAAGGTCCTGGCTGATGTTTCGAAAGTCCTGTCCAGATTTTCGACGATACGGTTCATCGCTGCTCTGGCATGAGCTCGTTGTCGGGATCGACAATGGCTTGGGAACATCTCGTACCGCTTGTGGCACAGGATGGTTGTACACCCTGTATCTCCTGACTTGAGGAGTTCCCACATAAATGAGAATCAACTTCTCTGTGTGCCAAATTGGTTCACTTTCGAGCAAAACTGTCATTGTAGGTGGCAACACTTCCGCCAGTTGGTTGTCCCGGTTGAAAATTTCAGCTTTCCCCACATAATTGTCTATTTGGAGGCCGCTTCTTCTCGGAGACGGCGTCCATTTTCTTGGAGTGACGTCTCCTGACGTTCTCTGGCGAAGATTTCTTCTTGGAAGAGATCCATTCGTCGTTTCTCCGGGGTTTTAATTGCCCTAATTCGGTTTAATGAAGAGCTGAATTCCGGAGTATTATCGCGCTTTGAGGACTGTGTCCTTTGAGGCACTTCGGGGACTTTATCTACTCGTCTTGCAAGCGAATCGAAAGTGCCAGGGGTGCGTCGCTCTGCGACCACGGGTGAGGCACTGGCGTCCTCGTTCTTGAAAGAGATTCGTCTTGCAGAAGACAGTCTCAGACTAGCCGTTTCTGCTGGAGTTCGCGGAATACTGTGTCCTGTGAACACAGATTCCAGGGGGTTCCGCTTTATTTTGTAGAGGTCGCACTCAGGCGACTAAGATTGTCTGAATAAAGGGTTGATTGGTCGAAGTGGTTGGCCTCGCGATTTGGCACTGTCGCATCACTTGCAAGCTGCGCTCGCGCTTGTTTTGCTCTAGTCTGCATTTCGGTTGGCAAAGTTTTCCTAAGGTGACTCTGGCTTGGGAAGAGACAGAGGGTAGGATTCATAGTTATTCCAAGTTTTGAGTTCACTCTTAGTCGCGAAATTAAGCATCTAACCAAGGCCTACAGGGTGAACTGAGCTAGTGATTAGGAACAACGAGCCTAACGATTGAACTGCACTCTGAGTTGAGGGCCATTCACAGAATTTGAAAGATAGGTTTCGAGGCTCCAACGATAACGTTGAGTTGATAGTCCGAAGGACTGATCTTATGATGTCTTGACCTCCCCGCTTTAATATCGATATACCTGACCGTTTAACACCGCTAGGTGATCGGTACCTGAAAGTGAGCAACTTCAGTAGGACCTGCTCTTCCTTTGCAGGATTTTGAGAGCCGCCTACTTCCGGCGGCGAGTCCACCAGAAACCTGAACAGTGGAAAATGAAATTAGCGCTTTCAAATTTCCTCCAAAATGGTAATCTGTTTCTCTGTATTCTCCACTAAGTCCTGGGATGACCAAAGATTCACTGGATCACCAAACTTCGATAGATTTCGCCAGAATACTGCAACTGGAGCTTCTCCAATTGAAATTTCTTTCAAATTCCTCTTCCAGTCGCTCCTATTCTGCTATTATCTCATTGGGTTCTGAAGAGAACTCGAGATATAATGCTCCACGAATTCATTTCTATTTAGATCCACTCGTAGTTTTCTGGCTCGAAAACTTTTCCAAAAATCGAAAATTTCTGCAAACTCTTCTTCAAAAGCTCAAGTTTCACCAAAAATCTTCAGAAAAATCGTCTATCCTTAAAAGGGTTCATCACAGGCACAAGTTCGAAGTCGACTAACTAACAATGCTCAGGCACTCCTAAACTTATACAAAAAGGACAAATTCTCTCCTCCCAAACAGCGATCGTCAGCTCCAACGCTAGGTGATTCCCCAAACAACTAACGCATTTTCTTGAGCCAATCCCCTGTCGCTAAATCACCCGCGGTGATTCCCCTGGTGTGCAGCGTTTGGTAAACAAAGTTCGGGCACACTCGGAAATCTCCGGGAACACGAAGTCTCTCAAAATTTTTTTTCCTTAATTTTTGAATACCATTCACTGTGCTGAATCAAAAGTTAAATAAACCTTTCCATTATTCCTAGCCCTTCTGCCTGAAATTTGTGTTCGAAAATGAAAATAATTTTTAACTCCGAAATCTAAATAAAATTCGACTCTTTCACGTTAAGACCACGATTCAGGTATCAAACGATGGGTACTAAGAAACTCTATCGATGCTCCTAGAGGAAAGCTCGATTTCCCTGGCTAAATAACTGAAATTTTGCAAAATATTTTTCAAACGCTTAGAAAACGACATTCCACGTCTTGATTTTCATAAACCAAGCTGAAATATCACGGAAAAACAACTTATTTCATATTTTCCGGTTGTTCGCTCTGAGTGGGTGGAGCTTGTACTGGAGCTCGCGAAACCAAAAATTCAGTTTTGTTTCACGACAGTATCCGCTCATTGCACGGAACTCTAAACTCAGTGTTGACAACAACTTGCTAATTTACAAACAAATGATTAGGAAAACTATGTTGTACGCTTGTCCCGTATTCTGCAGTCTCAAAGATAATCCCTTGCGGAGACTCGAGAGGATGTTGGATAAGGTGCTCCGTATCTGCACGAACAGTGACAGAAACATTTCATTGAATGACCTAGATCTGGCAGGAGTTGAGACAGTCACTGATCGTATCAAAAGGCTATCTCAAAAATTCTTCAAGTACTTTCTTCCGAAAACCTCGCTGACGAAGGACGTCACGAGTAGACGGCGCCTCAGCCCTCTACTGTCGCAGCAATTAGAAGTAACCATAATCTGCCTCGTGAGCACGGACTGATTTATGAACCTCTTGATATCTTCCGTGAACGGCGCGAGCGTGAACGCGTTTAGTAAATGAGAAAACTAGCTAGGACACTTCACGGATCTCCTGTGATTCAAGAATTTTTCCAACCTGGTTTTCGCATGACCGTTTTCTAGGGGGTTAGTGACAAACCTAAATACCGAATGAATGGTACGTCATCAGGTTACGAAGAGCAACAATATGACAGTTCTCGCGTAAGCCTGGGCAGCAAGCGAGACGCCTCAGGCAAAGGACTTAATGAAGCTCTGTTGGGCAGGAAGCCGCCCGTCACCATCAGCCGGGCGTCCTCCATTCCCCACCGTGGGGCAATATGGAGGCGTTCTCATTGTAAATATCCTGAGTATCAACATTGAGCCCCAGGATATTTACATTGAGCCCCCTGCCCCACGTTTTCCCCTATACCTTTCCTTCTTCCTACCCCTCGACCATCCACTCCCGTATGTGGGAGAGATGCATATATGCTTTTGATTTTGTACTCCAACATTTTGAAAAGAAATAGGCAATGGAGTTTTGATTTTGATTTTGTCATGTCACATATTGTGAGATAGGGGCATCAACAATATGTTCCACTTCAGTACATTCGATTTTGCATGAAAACCCAGCTGTGAAAATATTGCTCTCGTTGAATACTCCGTAATTCATCAATAGCTCAAAAGAAGGCTAGCGTCCAGTGATGTGAAGAAATGATTGAAATGTTCGACCGTGGTGCTTCAAATGACGTGTATAAAATCGTGACGGGTGACGAATCATAGATATATCCGTTTGAGCCAAAAACTGAACAGCAATCGACCGTGCGGCAATTCCAAGAGGAGCTGAATCCACTAGAAGATGTTCGTGGAAGAAGCACAGCTGAGCAAATGGTCGCTTGTTTCTTCGATCGAATTGGTAATGTTCCGCTTGAGCAACGTAGTACGGTCAATTCTGAATAGTACACGATCATTTGTTTGTCGAAAATCTTCGGAGAAATTCTTAAAACAAACCGCTGAAGACGAATCATTCTCCATCATGACAATGCGAGCTCTCACACATCTCGTGGATAAAATAAATTTTTGAACAGTCAAAACATCGAAGTGATGACATCTTACGTACAGTAGGCACCCAATGACTTCTTCTTTTCCCCGAGTATCAAAGGTAAACTGTGCGGACAAGGATTTACGAACGCCAAAGAAAAAGTTGAAGCTTTCAAATATCATGTTTTTGAGGTGTCTCAAGAGGAATGGAAAAATTGCTTTGACAAATGGTTTGAACGAATGCAAAAGTGTACTGATCATCAAGGGGATTATAAAAATGTTTATTATTTGCTACTCCCGAAATATAAATCTGTGTCACCTGTGAAAAGTGGGTTAAGTACAAATTTGTGAACTTTGAGTTATAGGCATCACAATGAAGCTACTTTTTTCTCTTTCTTTGTGCCTAATGGGCTGAGTAATATGGCTATTACTGCGCTCAATATTCCACTGTGCAACTTCAAAATACAACTTTTACCCATGAAAAGAAAGTCAAGTATTCTTATCCCATTGTGCACAAATTTTCCGTAGCCTAAGTATTTTTCGAATGTGAGTTATGTAACATATTTTTGTACTCAACACGTTTTATACGAGCGGTTAATCCATATTTCCAGTTGATTTTTTTAAATTTCCTATCAACTCCCTTGGCACAACAACCTACTACGTATTTTTCCACTGAATTCGGCACAAGCACGATGTTTCTTTCTCAGAATGTTACCAGTTCTCTTAAAATTTTTTTCTTTCTTTCTTCAAACGACAAACTGCGTTAGTTTACGGGATTCGTTCATTCCCCTTTCATAAAAGGACACTATGGACCTTTAATTTAACCATTTTCGATTGTGACAAAAACCAAATCTAGAGTTATGTGTGGCACGAAGCCATAGCCGGCTGTGGAGCAAACAAAATTGGATCATGTTTGTATCACTATTTCACCAACATTCTTGAGCCAATTGTAACATCTGTAACAATGTACTCTGATTCATACCCTGGCCAAAACAAGAATAGCCATATTGCTGTTATGTGCTGGGTAGCTCTTCAGAAGTCCAGTAGCCTGCAAGAGATAAATCACAAATTTCTCATTTCAGGCCACACTCATATGAAGCACGATACCTCTCATGCTCTCATAGAAAAAAACAAAAAAAAATCAGCGGACCGATTGAACACCCTCATGATTGGACGCAATCAATGCGTGACACCGGGAAAAAATAAATTTCATGTAATCGTGTTCTAGAGAACCAATTTTTATAATTTCTCGGCATTACTGAAATCTGCATTAGTTAACAGAAAAAAAGATAACGATGATGGTGTGATGCATTGGGGTAAGGTTAGATGGCTAACTTACCGCAAAGTTAATTCTGGAATTCTTCTCTATAAATTAACACCCGGCAATGAAGAATTTAAAACAGTTTCTTTCAAGAAAAAAAGGAAGGTTGTAAAACTTTTGCCTCTCTTAATGATACCGATTGAAAAAAAAGGATCTCTTGGATTTACTTTCTTAATAGGTCAAACATATAGAAAATTTTATGAGGACCTCAATTCGGGCCATGTATCTGATGTGTACCCTTATGCCCAAGATGAAGAAGTATTTTATGATAATATTTAGGAAAGCAACAATTATTTTGAAATTTTTTTACTATGTCTGTACTTCTTTGATAATTATTTTTTACAAGCACATTGTGTATTGATTGTTATTGTTTATTTTACGTTCCTAGCTACTCATGCTTTTTTTAAAACACTATTGTAATGGACTATAAGTACGACATATTATTATTATTCACCTAGCTATTTTGTTTCAATGAAGAAATTTATAAAAAAAGTGAAATTTATTGTTTACTTATCATTTCCTCAAGCTCTAACAGGGTAAATATGGCATAAAATAGCCAACATTTTGAGTTACTATTAAGCACGTAACAAATTTTGCACTGATAGAATTAGTGTAAAACGCACTAAGTACAGATAATTTAAAACAATTTGTAAAAATAGAGGTTATAATTAACGATTATAATGCGATTTCTGTACTTAAACCCTTTTCCGCAGGTGACACAGTTTTATATTCAAACTTTTCTTGCAAATTGATGCTTTGAACACAATAATGGAACTAGAGAAAGGATAAAGGACTTGTAGGTATTGCATTACTAGCAAATCGTCAGAAATTATAGAAAGCTTCAGACAAATTTCAGAGAAGAATGAGTGGAATTTAATGAAATTATTGTGAATAGTTTCGAATTGTCAAGTTATGAAAAAATAATTTCCAATGAAGTTTCAGCTTATTGATGTTGAAATGAACGTACTGTATTTGACATCTGATGAAACTCCGTACAAAAAGAGAAAATGAAACTCTTTAAGCTCCCACCTAAAAGTGGAGAATGACATCTACCATAAAAGAGCCTTCAGCTCGTCAACAAAAGTAAAACTTCATTTTCATTAGCAGATTCAGAATCATGAGCATGTCTGATTGCTTTGTTTATGTTGTTTCCGTTACAATTAAGCAATATAGATGTTTATATTGAGAAAGTGTCTTGTTTTTGCATAAAAAACATAAACTGAGAAAGAGTTGGTAGATAAATTCAACTCAAGAATTATTATCCATATGGTGGAGTAATAGTAAACTAGGGGTCATTGTAAACACGCCAATAACTCTTAAATTTGCAAGTGCAAGATGTCGATCGTGCAACCTGTTGCATTGCGATTTTTTGAAAAGTTCATTTATGTTGAATATACGAATTATTTATGGATTTCAATAGTGGATTGTTATTTTCATGAATATATCCAACGTTTTGATGCATGTAGGAATCTTAGATTATATTTTATAGCGCTCAATAGTAATGGAGGTAATTTGCCCGGCATTTTCTGAAGGAGGCAAATGTGTGGGGCAAACGTGAACACGTATATACTTTTATATGTTTAAAGGTACGAATGATCTGAAACTACAAAAGAGAAAGGCCGATCATTCAGAGGTACAGTGAAGCAGATCTAGCACACGCAGTACATAACAGGATCAACCACAATAGAAGCTTCAGTAAAGGACAGGCCAACTGTAATGCCTCCATTACTGTAATTTATAATAGTATCAAGGGAAGGAAGAAGGTGACATTGAAGGTGACGATTGGTGGTCGTCACTTTGCATCACCTGAAAATGTTGAGATGACGATAGAGAATTGTGTAGAAGCTTGTTCGCGCATGGGTTGGCCTTGTGATTGCAAATAATTTTGCATTTTAGTCGGGTACAATGTAACAACAAAATGGTTCAAAACGGCCTTCAGAAATATCCTCCGACCTTGACTGGTACGCAAATTCTATGAAACAAAATACAACTCCAGCTTTCAAGAAGCCGGAACATCTACAGAAAATAAAAAAACAGTCAGAGATCCATTTACCGTATACGATTTTTATGAAAAGCTACGTGAGCTGGTTCAGAAGTGTGATCTCATTAGCGTTGATGCGGGATGTTTTATTTAAAATCCCTGAATTATACAATATTAGACAAGGGATATTTTATATTCAACGCTGTTGAAAGTGGCTTCAACTGTGAACCTTCCAGAGTTCGGGCAATGAGGGAAAAAGGAGTTCCATTGTGTAGAGTATCAAGAGGAAGATAGAGAGAATCTACCACTTGAAATGGAAGAATCCTGTGGACTTTGACCAGTCATTAGATCTCAAAATTGTTGACATATGTATAGAAAGACGGCATGACTCACAGAAACATAATTTTAGTACTCAAAACGACCAGTTTACTCTATGATATTCTCCGAAAACTATTTTGGTCCAAATTTATTGCTTAACTAATTAAAACACCGAAGCTATGCAAGTAAAAAACTAGGAAGTACTCCAGAGACATCATCTCGGTCTGCGTTAAGCAAACATGGCTCTATAGGAAGCATTTCTGAGGTATAACCTAGACCATCGTAATGTCAACATTACCAAATGATGGGTATTTCTGATGCATTACCTATACCTGCGACGAGCCAAAATGACGAGATGAAATCATATGTATCCACATTGACAAGTGACTTTGATTCATCAGAATCAGAACACAAATAGTTGAAGCTGCAAAGGAGGATACCAGCAATTTTTCTTCTGATGGTATCATTAGTCTATTCTCGGAAAAACTGGATGAATGTGTTTGAAATTCTTCAAAACATCGAATGGTACTAGGAATGAAGAAGGTTATTCCACGACCTAAACGATCTACATTTGGAGAAGTACCAACGAGAAGAGGTTCTGAGCAAGCTCAAGAAAGCTGAAGGAAAAATTAAGTCAAGCAGACTAAAGGAAAAACAGTAAATGGCTTAATGGCTCCAATTATTCAATAAACGAAAGAGGATTTGAACAATCCCAAAGGAGCCGAAAAAAAAGTAAAAATACTGGAGGGAAACTAGTAACTAGCTGATCCAAGAAGAGAAAAGATGAATCTGAGCAGATGAAGTTGTCATAAATAAGGAAACAAGAACCAAAGAAATATACTTTTTTCGTGCTTCCACTTTCTACATCAGTTTAACTGAAGTCTGTTGGGGTGGGACGATGTAAAATGGGAAGACAATAAAAACATGTTTGTTTCGGGAACATTTGTTGGTGGAGCTATAAAAGCAAAGATGTCTTTGTAGTTGAAGAAAAAAACGGAGAAGATGGCGAAATTGCTACAGTGGGATCGCGAGCTCTCAACACAATCTGCTCTGATCTTTATGTCAATCATATTGTGGAATCTTTCATATAAATTCTTCCTCATCCTGTAATTAAAATCGAATAACGTAAAATAATTTATTCTTCTCCTGGAACAATAGACGTCTTTGAGAAACCATAATTATGCATTTGATATATATGAATATACTATATGTTTCAGTCATCTTTGTATTTCGGTTTGAATAAATTTCAAAATTATACCTGGGTCGGTAGCTTTATTGTTCAAAATTTTTATTTTTATAATAGATCGAATGTGAACAACCTCTTCGCGACTTGAACTGATGCAAACTAGTTTTGATGTGTCGAAAGAATTGTTGCGTTTACATTTACCTCTAATTGTGTTCACCATTATCTCAGATTTATAAAAAACTGAAACAATGACACGAGTGTTGTGATCATCAAAGTTTTTTCCATGAGTGGTTTTTTTGAGTTCACCACTTGAATGAAGGTAGAATATACTTCAGAATATTTTCTCATTTGAAATGAGCACTTTATAATTTATACCTTTAAATTCACCACTACTGGAACGTTACATTATCAAAACCCTACCTGTACGATATCAAAATCAAATTAGTTGTCAGTCATCTGATTATAAACTATGCATTGGTAATCTTATCAGTAACAATCATATCATGAATATAATAATTCATGGAATTATTGGACAGGCCATTCTGAATTTTTCTACTCAAGCAAATAGGTATCTGAAAGCGCCACAGTGTCAAGCATTATTACATATTTTAGTATCATCATCAGGAAAAATCTAGAAATTTATTACATATGATAAAAAAAGTTATTATTATTGGAAAAAACATACCTCACTGTCGGTGAGCTTGGCCGTGTTCAAAATGGTGTTTTCTAAATAGCACATATAAGAGAAGATAAAATTATTATTCAAAACAAAGTAAAATTTTCAAACTTGCAAGCCATGATACTTAGGACTTTCTATTTTGTATTATTTTATAACATTAAAACTATTGAATAATCAACAGGTGAAAACAAATCGCGTGTAGGGCTCTATGTTATTTTTTAAGTCTGAAAGACTGTCAGTCATATGATTTTTACTTTATTATAAAGAGAGAATTTGAAGTTTTGCTATAGTACACCTGAATGGAAGTGTGATTAGAGACAACTACCGTATAAAACACATTATATATAGTGAGGTAACTCTGTTACCATGGGTGGAACCATTCAAAAATTCAGAACAATCCAAGAAAAATAGAAGAGAACATTGAGAAAAAACAAATTGTTATATACCGTGTGATTCTCGAAGGTGGCTCACCCATATAACTTTTTTATCATTGGAGACAAACGATATTCGTGGATTGTGAATTTTAAGTTTAATTTACATTTTTTGATATATTTACTTGCTATGCCGTACTTCCGGTTTGACCGGAAATGATCCCAACTTTCGATTTTCAAATGGGATATCCTATATATTTTTACTTATTTCCATCGAGAATGAGGTTCTTAATCCAATAATATTTCACTTGTCAATATTAGACGAATAAAATCATTTTTATTCCAATTTTTATTTTTTGATCTAGAATGCCATGGATCGTGTAAATCTCTTCATTCTTGATCAATTACTACAAAAACTACAACTGTGAGGCTTATGACTTCACAGTCGTGTGAAGAATTATTCCACAGTCGCAAATATGATTATTTTCAGTTAACTTGATTTTTTCAAATCGAAACGGGGTGGCTCGTCGGCATTTTGTGAAAGATCATTTTCGTACGAATAATTTGATGCCACACACTTTCACTTTATTTTCCCTATTTTTCTGAATAATTACAAAAAATTCGCAAATTATTTCATTAAGGTTATACATTTTCAAAATAGCCTCCTCCTTGATCACGGCAAAGTTCAACTTTTTCAATTGTTGCGCGCATCACATTGATTAGCTGTTCCTCAGCGATGTTCTGGAATGCCACCCTCACTTAATGCTCTAGTTCTTCACGAGTAGTTGATGTTGTATTGTAAACCTGATTTTTAATTGTTCCCCAGAGAAATAAATCTAGCGGAGTAAGATCTGGTGATCTAGAATATGAAAAAGAAATAATACATTTATGTAAAAATATGACTACTTGAGAATATACCTCGCAGGCCACTGAATAGGTCCATATGTGTCAATTCACTTTTCTGTTAAGGTGTCATCCAGATGTTCTCTTACGACTTGAGAATTGTGAGGTGGCGCTCCATTTTGTTGAAAATAGATATCAACTCGGTTAGCCAGTGGTAAATCTCCAATGAAATCAATAATTTGATTTCTAAGGAACTGTAGATATCTTTCCGCAGTCAATTGTTCGTCGAAAATTATTGGTCCCAAAAGTTTTTCTCTGATAATACCCATCCAGCAATTGAAACCAAATTGCTCTTGAAAATTTCCTTCTTGCATCAGATGTAAATTTGTTTGAGGCCAGTTTATTATTCCTATTGAACATACCCAAGTTGGTGAATCGGATTTCATCTTAATAAATAATTTTAAATGGAAAATGTACATATTCTCTGTATTCAGTCAAAAACCAGTTGCAATAAGTCAATCTTCGGTTGTGATCGTTACCGTTTAGATGTTGGTGTAGTACTTGAGTAAACGATAATTATATTTGTGAAAAATTCTCCAAACGGACGAATGACTTATATCACACTCAGAAACAATTTGGCGAATTGACTCCATACAATTCACTTCAACATAGGCCAACATGTCTACTTCTTTTTCTTCAATGACGATGAAGTTATTGGCATGTTCTTCAAAGTTCATCTCGCATTTTTCTTTCCAGTTTTGGAAAATAATGCCGAGTGGAATAACGACAATTAGAGAACCTCTGAGCATTTTGGTCGTTTCTCCGTAAATTAGCAAAATATCAATTTTCTTGTTTCTAGTATAATTTGCCAAATGTAATTATGAACTACAAAACAAATGAATTTTCAAAAGTGTCAGCAAATTCATTAGCCTATTTGTTCAGTTAGTCCTAGCAACAGCTCCAATTGTTTGTCACGGATAACTAGAATAAGTATACCGAATACGTATTATTTGTTATTAGGTATGATCGTTTCTTGCAATTATTCAGAAAAATAGAGGAAATAAAGTAAAAGTGTGTGGCATCAAATTGTTCGTAAGAAAATGATTTTCCACAAAAGCCGACGAGCCACTCCCTTTCCTTTTGAAAAAATCAAGATAACTGGAAAAATTTATATTTACGACTGTGAAATGATTCTTCGATTTACTGTGAAGTTATAAGCCTCACAGTCGTAGTTTTCTCATGTTACTTGATTAGGTATGAAGCGATTCACACGATCCATGGCATTCTAGGTCAGAAGATAAAAATTGGAAAAAAATGATTTTATTAGTCAAATATCCAGAAGTGGAGTATTGTAGGATTGAGAATGTCATTCGATCGAAATAATTAAAATATATAGAATGTCCCATTTAAAAATCGAAGTTGGGGTTATTTCCGGTCAAAGCGGAAGTACGGAAAATCTAGTAAATGTGTCGAAAAATGTGAATTGAACTATAATACAAAACCCTCAAATTTCGTCTTTCTATCTCCAATGATAAAAAAGTTATATGGGTGAGCCACATTAGAAAATCACCCGGTATATTATCTTGTTGAGGTCATAAATTTTTTGCTGCCACCGAATCTGCAAAAAAAAGTACGAATGTCATTATAATCAGTCGTTGCTGAGACTTCGGGGTATAACCTTTGACCTCGCAGTCAACGCACTTACCACTGACGTTGCCTACCGCAGTAGTAGACAAAACTTTCGGTACTTCAGGTTGCATTCGACCACGGCCTTCCAACCCGGATTCTGTTTTCTTTAATCGTGACTCTACAAGAGATGTGTTAGTACCTA
>WOGR01004520.1:0-14651 GCA_015342045.1 Leptinotarsa lineolata | reverse complement strand
CCAGGAATAAAAAGTGGCCCTACGATATGACTACCTAATATGCCACACCAGACATTGATTTTTTGAGGGTACTGGGTATGGACCTCTCGGAATAAGTGTGGGTTACTGTCATCCCAGTAACGGCAATTATGCCTATTCACAGCTCCATTCAAAAAAAATGTACTCTCATCGGAAAAGCAAGTGTTGAATGATAGGTGCGGATCATCAATTAGTAGCTGGCTCATTTGTTCACAAAATTGCAGCCTTCTATCAGAATCATCTTCATTGAGTTCCTGTACAAATTTAATTTTGTACAGATGAAATTTATAGGCTTTAAATATCCGTATTATGGACGAACGGGAGACACCTGAGATTGCAGCAAGCTGACGGGTACTTTGAGTATGATCCAATTCAACATGTCCCAAAACAGCGGCATCCACTGCTTCAATTCTAATCAGTTTCCGTGGCTGGTGTTTCACATTACAGACAGATCCGATATCGACAAACTTTTGGACTAACTTGGCAATGTACGAATCATTCACATTTTTCCTGGAATGACTGGTAAAAGAAGCAGCACAACTATTATTTTGATAATGAAGTTCAACAATTTCAACTCGTTCAGGAATGGAATGAACCATTTTTACAGTAAAGTTGAAATAATTTCAAAAGCAACCGAACTGAATTAATGAACGTTTGCCTAAATTCTTTCTGTACACTTATCTGCTGCTGTTATGTGAACCAAAAAACGCAAGAGATAAATTGAGGAATGTAGTAGTGATAGAAATGCCGTTTTCCGCATTTTCATCAACACCAAAAATATCGAGTAAATGTTCTTCGAGCTGTTTTTTTTATAACTATTCAAATGAAATACAACAAAATGGGTATAATTGGAAAGATAATTTTGTGCCCTTCCAAATGATATATCACTCAAACCCAATTTTCATTCAAAATTTTAGGGTTGTTACTCACCCTCGCTGGGGAGTTGAAGGCACAGGTAGAAAAATACATCTAAAATGTGTCCCCCTCGAAATCGAAAGTGACCTGTCCAAGCATTTTTGCGTTTAGTTAAAAAAAAAAGGAGAAAAGCAAGGTGCATACTTTTCGTTGGACCACTCTATATAGTTTTCTGATATTCTTCATTCACTAAAGTTGGTAAAAACATATATTCCACAACTGAAAATTCCTGAAAATCACTAATAGGTATCAGGTATAATGTCCAATGAAATGAAAATTACAAATTTCAGTTAAGCAAAACATATGGAAAATAATGATGAGTCTTTTTAATTATTTTGCATTAACTCAAATTGGTAGACAAATTTATATCATAAGTGAAAATCACTAAACTATATCAGTAGATATGGGTACGGGTAAAATTAAAATTAATAATTTTAGTCATGCCGAATGGTATACAAACGTAATTTGGGACTCATTTTATAATAATACTTATCACTCACTAGGGTTGGTTGAAAAGTAGTAAACTATACGTAATAGATAGGTTGAAAGGTTAAAACGCTAACGCATAGATGGCGACACCAGTATAAAATCCATATGATTCCAAGGTCACCCCAACCTTCAACAGACACGTGTTCAAATTTCACATCTGTCGGACTATTCGTTTGTAGAATAGAACATTTTCAATGAAGAAACTTTTATTACTTCAAAAAAATTTATTGAAAATAAATTTTGTGTGTTGATAAAGTGCTTTTTGGCAAAAATACATTTGGAGTAAAAGGTTTGATGGACATTATTCGGACTCCGTACCAGGATTATCAATTTTCGAGAAGTGGACGCACTAAAGAGGCTGTTACCGACAAGTAAATATGAAAAGTCCACAAAATAAATCTAGATGACCACAAAGTGGAGTTGATTGAGATAGCTGAGGCTCTAAAGATATCAAAGAAACGTGTTGGACATATCGTGCATGAAAATTTGGGTATGCAAAAGCTTTGAAGTTGGTGTCGCGCGAGCTCTCAATCAACTAAAAATAACAACGAATCGATGATTCTGAGCAGTATTTAGAGCTGTTTCAACATGAAAACTCGAGTCTATGCGTCGATATGTGATAATGGATAAAACGTGGCTCCATCCTGGTGAACCGACTTTCAAACGTTCAAAGACACAACAGTCAGCTGACAAGGTTTTGGTATCAGTATTTTGGGATGCGCATGGTATAATATTGATAGATTATTCAGAAAAGGAAACAATCATCAACAGCGACTATTTTGTAGCGTTATTGGAGCGTTTGAAGGACGAAATCGCAGAAAAACGATCCCATTTGAAACAAAAGAAAGTGTTGTCTCATCAATACAATGCACCATGTCACAAGTCAGAGAAGACGATGCCAAAATTGCATGAATTGGGTTTCGGATTGAATTCGCATCCACCGTTATCTCCATATCTAGCCTCCATCGACTTTTTTTTGTTTCCAGACTGGACTCCCACCGAAAATGAATTTGACGCCTATGGAAACATAATCGTCGAAATTGATGCTTATTTTGAGGCTAAAGATAAATCTCGTATTATAAAAATGGTATCAAAGAATTGTATGACCGCTATATTGTTGTAACGCCCTCGAAAGCAACTGTAACAAATAATAAAATCAAATTTGATATTTTGTTTTCTATGTTAGCCCACGAACTTTTCATCCCAACTGTTATAGTCGTGAATGTTTGTCCAAATGAAAATTAGAGACTTAGGCGCACAGTATTTTTCTAGTTGGCTTTGGCTTCGAATTATGACAAT
Source organism: Leptinotarsa lineolata (assembly GCA_015342045.1). Classification (NCBI taxonomy): domain Eukaryota; kingdom Metazoa; phylum Arthropoda; class Insecta; order Coleoptera; family Chrysomelidae; genus Leptinotarsa; species Leptinotarsa lineolata. The sequence goes on along the minus strand of WOGR01004520.1, from coordinate 11,930 downwards.
CACTTTTTTAGAAATTGCATATAGGTATCATTATAACCCTCGTTTTCGTCAATATGACAAAAATAGAGTACACAGCTTGTATACTCTGTACATAATTCATCGAAATTTATTATTACCATTTTTGAGTGAAAAATGGCCAGAAAACAACAAATATTCTTAGGCAATATATCAGGTATCAGGTACCGTGAATGTTAGAATTTTCGGACGCAAATGAGGAAGTTGATTCACTGGACTTAATGAAATAAAAGTATTATTTTCTGGCTTGCGCACAGGGTCACTGGTTTCATATAATTTATTCAAGTTTGTCAGAACTCATCTAAAGTATTTCAAAATTCTTTGGCACTTTTCTTGGAAAAATCATCAGCTACACTTGAATCAAATCGTTTGAGCAGAAGGGTGAATATGTTTAGAAAATCTTTCAAATCAACAACTTTGATGCTCATATCCACTTGGAATTATCTGAATCTGTATGTTATAGGAGAAGGAATATAATTTTCAAATGACTGTGGGAAGCGATGCGAGGGCAAAACGAGAAACAGCAGAGAGATCGAAAGTTATCGATAGTTTATTCAATGTAAGTATCCAGTGGAAAATGTACAACTTTTCTCCATCCACCATTTTCAGAAACTCAAATTTTAATTTCAACTGAATATTTCATGTGATTATTTTTATATTTGTACAGAATTGTTCATGTTTGAATGTGCTCGACAATGTTTCTGGTTTACTGTTAGAAATACCGAGTTCAGTTCATTGAGAAAGTGTTATGAGATTCAAAATCTGAGAGCATATAGGGGATGATGAAGAGAGTGAGACAAAAATATTTCGATGAATTATCGACAAGAAATGTGGAAATAATTTAACAAATCATGAGATTACTGTGATTTGAAACAGAAATGAAATAATAATATAGGTTAGATGAATGTCACTAACAATGAATAAAATATCAATCATTCACCTTGTTGTACAAAAAATAAATAAAAAAAGTTATTGAAGAAATGAAAATGATAATAGCATTATCATTCAATCATATTTTCACGGGGCAACACATGTTTTGCTGCTGAGGAATTCAAACCAGTTTCTTCACTATTTCAACTCACAAAATCCATTTGATGGAAGTTTTGTTCTCTCAGATACCATTTCATATTCAATTATGCTACACTACTTTCAAAATGAGTTATCGTGTGTTTACATGGAAGTATGACGAATATCAATTTATTACTAAAACTTGCATCAAATGAACAAAAAAGTAAACTGATTATGTTTTATCATGTTGAACAACTTCCAGAAGCTGATTTGTTCACACTAGATTTTCATATAATGAGGCAAATTGATTTGTCCTCGAAAAAGACGAGGGGACAACTGCCATGATATTCCTAACCAAGAAAAAAATTTACTTACTTTTCGAAAACTTTATGCAATTTGAATGCGTTGGTATCATATTCTTTTTTCATCTGTGTTGAATGGGCATCACTCAAACTCCATTTGTAGATGTCAACGAGAAAATGTGACAACCTGGTTAATGCTCAGGAAGATCTGCTTTTAACAGTAGACTGCGAAAAGCCAAGATGCAAATGTTAAGTTTTGATTCCCATTTCACAACATAGTTACTGTGTATTACAGAAGGCAGATTTGAATAATTTCTCTTGCGGCGGCAATTGTTTCGGTTAATACCAAAAACGAAGACAGTACAGAAATAGCAGTGTGGCTCTCTTCAAATCATTGATACTACGAAGTCCACACATCTGCTCAAACCATCTTTCCACTGGTGTGTGGTGCGATTGTATTTTGGGTGCAAAATCTGGAGCCGACGCTTTGTCTTGGACCACAAGTTTGAGTTCAAAATGAGCTAAATAGTTTTTCATAAGATTGGATATGAATTTCTTGAATTATTCCTCATTTATTTGTCACATATGAAACATAATATGTTGAAAAGGTTGACACACGTCTTTTTATTACTTGTCAATTTTTAAAGACTTGGTTGAACATTTTTTCAATGCTACCAAAACGACAAGCTATGATTATGGGCACCCGTGAATTTGGTTGGGATGATTATTCTAGTATAGGGTTCCAAACCAACTTCCTAAATTGAAGTCGTTTGTTGTAATCACTCTGGTGCATTTATGATTGAAGGTGAAATTGAGACAAAACACACTATCAAGCAATGATTCATAAGAGAGAATGCAAGAGATCATTAATACTTATCAACTGAAAATGATAGGAACTGACTAATATTGTTTTCGTTTCCACAATTACAGGCGATTTTGGAAACAAACGAATATATAAAATGACAACACTGTGGCTCGGAAACGGTAACGTACAGTAGAAAATTATTTATGAAATTGTAAAAAAAAACACTCCAAAATTTTTATCAAACAGTTGGGTTATTACATTTTCGATTCAAATTACAATGATTCGTTCTCTTTCAAATTTTCCATTATTTACTCTTCTTTTTATTTCTCCTATATTTTCAACATAATTTCCGTCTATTTCAACCCATCGAAATATTCTAGTTTCAGTATTTTTAATAATCACTCCATTCACCACTAAGAGTTCAAATCTCTCAAGACTTGTTTGGATAATGAAATTTCAAACCTCTAACTATGTTTTGATCATAAGTGGGTTGTACCTAAACTTGTGGAGCGGAATATTTCTAACATTTTCCTGAATATATTCAACAGTTTCAATGGATTTGTTTCTTCATATTTTGGGATGAAACGAATCCATTGAGTAGTTTATGACATATAGATACTGGTATGCGAAAGTGTTGGATGGAACTTGCTATTGACAAAATACCATTTATCATTGTGAATGTAATTTGAGTACTTCTCAAAAATACTCGACTATTCAAGATTTCCGTTCTGAAACTACTCTCCATTTTTCTGGTAAAAAAATTACTTTTATTTTCGGCACGCAGGGACAATTCGAGCGGAATGACATTTACATCAGGAAAGGTCGAAGAAAGGTGATCACAGCAATAATGTAGGCAAAAGTAAGTTTTCGTGCTTAAGTCATCATTGGCAATTCATCTATTTCATCGAAAAATCATCTTATCGATCTCATTCATCTACTCATCGAAATTGTGTCCAACTACACATTTCAAATGAAGAATCTCAGTACATGCTTTCTTGAAATAATTCTGCGTAATTTCTGTGTTACATTTCAATCAATATCTGAAAAATGAACAATGTAAATTAAAACTGAAAAGACTTCAAATGAGTTCCACATAGGCAATGGAGGTTGAAAGTTCTCAAAATGGCACTTTCGGGAGGTCTTCAAAAGCAGCACCGATTTTAATGTTTTTTTAGTATTATTCAAAATAAGTTTTTGAAGCGATAGCAGAATTGAGTTCAATGTGACTTTTTTCTTCAAATATTTGTATGACAGTTGACAGTGACAGTGAATTAGATATGTACTAAAAAACTTTGTTACCACAGTTAAAGTTTTTGGATAGATATTATGATTTTTGATCTGATGAGTCTGGGAAAATTCATAGAAATACAACATATACTTCAATCTAATATTTTCAGAAAAGACATGCGTGATTGTCATTAGATTCAAATAGTTACTTTTTCCCAATCCTATTCTTCAGGAGATATAGAGCCTAATTTTACCATTATTTTTCTCATACGTTAACCCTTCTACTATGTTACTTTGCTGCATCTACTATCGGAGGTAATGAGCTGAGTTGTATAGTTTTTTCGAATATATAACAAAATGAACAACATAATCTCGAATGATGAACCAACAGTTTGTACTCGACATTGTTTTGAAATGAATTATTTCAAATACCTGTGCCTTTGTTTACGAATGATCTCACAATAATCCACCTCAATCCATGTCGAGTACCAACCTACTCTTTTCATCATTCAAGATCAAATTTTCAGTCCCTCTTTTTGGGCTGCTGCACAAATGATCACCAATATTGTATCCGTAGTATACAACAATGATAATAACTTCTTTGTCAAAAACTCATTCAATTTAATAATTCAAATAAGGCATTTCAATTACCTCCAGGTAATATCATTAGTAGTTTTGATGCGATTTTGCACAATTTACTCAAGCAATAGAATTCTTATTAGACTCATTTGTGTTTTCATTTTACAAAATAATTTATAAAGGAATCCAGGAAATGCCCATGGGCAGCCCAGTTTCTACAATTTCCGCCTAATATGTGGTGGACAATCTGGCAGGGTCTTAAATTGGTAGTTCACGTTTTCAAATTCCTACCTTGAAGAAATATATATAATAGAACAATAGAAAATATCAACCGACTCAAGTTATAATCCTAACATAATTTTTTTGTGAAACAGTAACAAAAACAAAAAAGTTCACTTAAACTTGGTTATCCGAATTTTAGCAAGTTTGATTACTCATTTATAGGATGACACTTGGTAGCAAGTAGGTACAGAAGTATTTCTCCTCTTCACATAAATTCGATATTCAACTTCAATAGTTCTTGCCATATTCATTCTCATTAACATTTCATGCATCTTTGAGGTCAAATTCAATTTAATCGCTTGAATCATATGCGACATCCATGTTTAATAAAAATGTGTTGTTTAACATAAATTTTGAATGTAATGAGTTCTTGAAAATATACTATTAATATACTATTTTGCGACTCATAAGTACGTATTGTACTTGTAGCTATGTCATTGATCAATTGTTTTTAATCTTCATTTCATCATGAACTCCACAGGAATCTTTCTTTGTTTTTAAATTTTCATAACATTTTGGCGTCATAAACTCAACGACACTGTCAGTAATTTATACTGTTAAAAGAGTACACTTTCATGCTTGCTGCTCTGTCCAAATATATGAGAAGTACTGTATAACTGATCTCCGCATTTGATTTTCAGATACCTATACAGACTTTGACTGCAGTGAACAATCTCGTCCAGAGTTCTCGACCTGTTTTCCGTAGCATACGGGATTATGCGATTAGAAGATTCTCTAAAACTGAAACAACCAGTACAACGGAATCTCCGGATTCGAACCTTCACAAAAGATCGTATCCTGTTTACGTCCGACCGAAGGAAGATGAAGAAAAATATAAAGTTGATCTACCTTGAAACTATTACAGAGTGTGGTGAAAGAATGTGAAAAGGTGAAAAGACGAAATTTGTTTTCCGTGTACAGGATCGATTTTCTGAATTGTTGAACGGGAAAAGTTTTGTATTGGATTTTTCATAATAATTGTTTTCAGAGGAAAAATTCAATTCATATTTGGTAGTTTCGAGTTTTCTGAAAATATTCTAACCCATTTTCGAGTAATTTATTTTTCATTTGGGAAAAAACGAATCAAAATAAGCATATTTGCCTTGAGAAGTATAACCCAATGTTAGTTTTTGTTTTGTTGTTGAATAAAAGCAGAAAAGGTGTATTGCCAATAACACGATTTTGAAATTTCTCGATGTTCGTACTATCATCTCAATATTCATATGTATTATTGGTTATGTATGTTATTGAATGGTAATCGGGAAAATGATGTTTTTGATGCTTTCTGAATTATATTTTTCTCGGTGTATTGATATTTAAATATCCAATATAGTATAATGTATCCTCATAGAGCAGTCATAATTCATAATCATTATACATCTTTTCTTGACGATTTTCTTAATACAATCATATAATTTCGCCAAAGAAGAGTCTCTGAACTTACACATATATCGAAGAACACTATCATGTTCATACAAAAGAATTTCTAATTTCGATATCATCAATAAATTATTCATGCTTTAATAATTTCCAAATATATTCTATATTTAAATGGTTCAACTATGACCAATGAATGAGAAAATGAACCTGCGATAATCATTTTGTGAATCGTACGATTCTTGAATCTGTTTTTTGCAATCGGCTCATAAATTCAAGCGTCTTTTTATTCAGTATTTGCTTAATGCATTTATCGTGAATCTTCACCGTTTTTCACGTACATAAAACGTGTTTGTTCGATCCACAGGCAACTCAAGTACCTGCCGCATTCAAAACAATATCTTTCTCAAATGACCGTTATAAATAATATGTAGGTATGATTTTCAAGCATCTCAGATTTTTGTTTCGAGGGAATAATTTTTCTACTATTTCTTCAGAATATAACCATCTACAATCTGATTGGGAAAAGTCATATACTCCAAAAAACCATAGGAAATATTATGTCCTCCGCGTAAATGTTTATCAAAAGAATTAATATACCTTTTCAACACGGAAAAATTACTATTTACGAATAGAATGCAATACGATGGATATTTATCATTTAATCAAAGTTTTTTTGTTAGAAGGTCTTCTTCTCTCTTTTCTTATAACATAAAGATGACTAGAGGTTCACCTTGCATTTGTCTACATTAATAACGATCATCATTTTGATATGACACGAATCTCACCAGAATATAATCATTGATTGAAGCTATTTAGACCACGTGATTTTCCATATGGATTAATTTCGTTGAAGGGAAGAATCTGAGCTTTGCACTCATACCCAGTCGCGTAATACGGCTAAGATCTGAGGTCGATCAAAACAGCTTTATCCATCAGGGACTGTAAATGTAGCGTTTTTCAATTCTGGAATCATTCATTGATTATGTGCTGTACAGAAATATTCATCTGAATTTTTCTTGATACTAATATTAGAAAGGTAATTTTCCACCTATTTCAACTTTGAAATACCTGAAACGGAATTGAAGTGATTTTCTGTGCGTTTTTCAACAACTCAGGGGAGTATTTTCTAATAACTAGAAATTGTTGAATTCGAGCATTTTGCTGGAAACCATAGAAAAATTTTATAAATTGCATTGATATTGCACTTGCACTCAGTCGCAATGAATCTGAATTACGTTATTCTCAGTCCCACTAAATTGAAAATATTCAGGTATGTATAAAACAGATGTTAGAGCATTTCACTGGAAGAAATAATATTGACAAAATTCAAATCACCAACATACATACCAAATGATAATCTGGTTGACACAAAAGCTGATTTCTCTTTCCTTTTTGTATTCTTGTGATACTATTATTTTTCCCCAACAATCTCAAGCCTATGATTGCCATTTCTGTTCTTTCCTGTTTCCACTCTGAATTGTGAATTAGATTGACGAAACTGAATACATCTAATCAGGCCAATATAACCTGAATATTCTGTATTACAATCCGTGAAATTTTTGTTGAAGATGCTAAGATGAGACATCACTGTTATTGATTTTCTTATTTCATTACCACAACTATATCACTTCAATCCTCCTTTTTTCACTTTTATAATCAAATCTTTTGAAATCCTCGAATATTGATTCAATTTCTCAATGATGAGGTCAATTCAATTACCAATATGTATATGTTTATCCCCTTGTTTCGACTGATACTTTTCCAATAATCATTATTTTTCTCCATCATTTTGATTTTCTGTAAGTTAAACAATGGTGCCTGTATTGGGTTCAAATATTTAGAATAAAAGGATTTTCATCAGGTCTTGGCAAATTCCATAACATATTTCAAATATTTTTGTTTGTTTGTTGCTGACCTTCATATTCTCCATTTAATCTTCAATAACTTTTTTTCTCGTCATTCAATATCGACTATATATTTTGGCACTGAACAGAAATGCATTGGTTATTTTATCAGCCATTGAGATCACTTCTATTTTGTTCATCATTTTGAAGTATCACTTTTCTAAATGAATATTTTGAAATATAATATTTCTCATTGATGAATCGTTGAACCTTCAAAAATCATACCTTGAAAATTTCAACAAAATATATGAGAACGGACTCATTATTTTCAAATTCTATGTAACTTCTTTCAAAATTCAGCAGTATTTATCATAAATCAAATAGCTCTATACCTATGCCGCAATAACAAAGTTCTGAAGTTTTACTTTCAAAATAAAAGCAAACTGTCATATCAGGCAATTCGTTCATTATTTGTATTTCATAAAAAAATGTTGCAAAATCTGGGTATCATTTTGAATCGTTACTTGAAGAAATAACAGAATAGAATATTCCAGTTAACAATGGAGCAATGTGTGGAAAATCAACAGTAGATTGCAGCAGTGTTGATGAATATTTATGATTAGGATGCAAATGAACGGTTTCACAAAGTACATTTATTCATCTGAAGTAATTTCCATTGTTAACTGAAATATTTTTCTTGGAAAATTATTCTTGAGCAAATAAGCAAATATCATCCGACACAGAGATATATTTCTTGCATATTGTTATGAAAAACTCAAACTTATGATAGTTTTTGTGTTTTATATATGAGACTGTTCATTCATTGTACTCCCAATAAGATGTTATGTTCACATCACGCATTATTTTATCTTTCATTCTAGTGATTATATTTTCATTACATTTTTGCAATATTAGACTGATTGGTAAGACGCCAACTATATTTTAACATATATTAGTATATATTTCATATGTAGATTAAAACTATTTTTGATAAATATTTGTTTTATTGATCACAGTTTGAAATTCAATCCTTACCTACGCAATACTCTTGATTTCATGAAAGAGAAAGGGTGAATAGTTTATACCATTATATATTTTATATATTTTAAATTACGTGACCGAACAAGATGATAAATATGATGAATTTCAATTGACAAGATGTTAAATATATCTGGAATCGTCAAAAAATTGTCCGATTTTTGGAAAAAATTGGGAAAGTGCTCTTAGAATTGATTGTGAGCTGACAAGGGACAGAAATCTTAATTATTATACTTTTCTGACTGGAAGTTTTCAGTACCTATACGTGGCCTGCTGCTTATTCTGATTTCAATAAAAAAAATGTTGTTCTGAAATTATTCATTCCGTTAACCAGCTGATGAACGTCAACCCTCAGAAGTCGCAACTTGTGCGAGCAATGGATTAACGAAGCCTTGCCTTTCAAAGTGCGATTACCCAGCACGTTAGCAGCAAGTTAGCAGTACTCACGTCAACACCCCTATCCAAACTGAGAATCGGACATCAGAATAAACAAGGGACGGATTTGAAGTACAAATTGACTGAAACAACTAAAATGTATCATTTTATGAAGTTCATACATACATGCGGTATTCTATCATTGCTATATTCTGAACCGTAACAGATATGAGAAAACTGTAAATATTGTTAAAAACAAATCAATGGTCTACGAATATTCACAGGAACTTTCAACATTCCCGAGATATACAGGAAAAATGCTGCTTTTGTTTCTTCACTAATAGAATTGATATTGCAGAAAATATAAAAAAATATAAATAACGCATAGTTTTCAAAATACAACAATAAATATTTGACTGAACGTTTGGTCTCAAAACAGTCACCATTAACTTTTTTTTTCAAATACGAACCCCTCTTTTTTGCTAGAAATACTGATGAAGCGATAGAATCCGTGGTATATAATCCGTGGTATATAACACTTTATATTTCTATAACGTTTCTCATTTGAAGTAACCAGCGTCATTAATGATAAAATTTTTCAAAGACGGTCCTCTCGGTAATTCTCGGCAACTAAACTATTGGCTCACCTCGTCTCACCAATTATATTCCATTCGTATTTTTCCGGTTTGGAATCAATCATTATTTGGAACATATAGTTTTTGGTTGAAATATGATTTTTGTGTAATTTGTTACAATTGGATATCACTTCATTTACTATTCTTGAACGCGTAAGCTTTGCTTTGTTTCCAAGGCAGGAATCATAAATTAGTTGTGAATATCTGTTGAGAACTGTCAGACGTCAGATGTATTCAAATGACCAAGAGACTGATATTTTACGTACTCATGCTAAACCAAATAGAAATCCTTTTTTGGTAGGAAATATGTATGATGGGCTATACCCGAATCGTCGTATTCCCAACTGTTTTTAAATTACCTGCAAATTATATTTTTCTCCGGGTCAAAAACGAAATTTTTGTTGTTTCGGAAAAGTCAAATCTCTTTCAAAAACATAATTTCGATTTTTGCACATCCACTTTCATCACTATTAACGTAATGTCAACTAAAAATTCGATATACAGGGTGGAACCAAATAACAATGATGAAAACTGTAATATTCTCCCCCTTAGTAATTGAATAAAAACAAATTTCTACTATTTTTCAACATCTTGAACAATGATTATTGAATCTGGTTGTCAAAAAATCTTGCTACTTCTATCACTACTCCATATCGACGATCCTGAGTTGGCAGGATAAACTTCGTTGATAATACCTCTCTGCTGGGATCATTCGGATCTACCATCAAAAATACATCTCCTAAACTGACATATTTCAAATCGCCATGCTATTTTGATATTCTGAATAAACTCGGCAAATACTCCTTTGTCCATCTGAACCAGAATAAATCAGATAATTTCTGTGCAGCACGCCGACTGGACATCAGATCTATATCCCTATCGCTAGTTTTTGTACAGGAGAGTGCAGCATACGAGCCGATAAGAAAATAATTAGGAGTCAATGCCTCTGCATCTTTAGAGTTCAACGGAATATATTTTGAAGGCCTTGAATTCAAAATATTTCCGCATTCAATTGAAAAAGTTATCCAAATATGTTCTGGGTAGTAGGTACTTTGATTTTGGTATTTCTTTTGAAACCTTTTTTATATTCTGGATGAGCCATTCCTAACATTTAATATCCATGTGGAGTACTAAAATTGAAAAATCATCTGATTTTTTCCATTGCACAAAATCGTAGCATTTCATCCTGATTCGAACTCTTCAGTTCTTGAGATATTTCCTTTTCAGCTGAAATGAAATTTTTTCCATCATAGCTATATAATTCCTCAGGAAATCCCCTTCGATATGCAAACTGACGAAGTACGTTGATGAATGAATCGTACTTAAAATCATGCTATCTCAATATGAATAGCTCGAGTGACTATACAGGTGAAAATAACAGCATATCTTTTTTCTCGGCTTCTCTTGACTGATACTTCTGAAAATCCGAAATAGTCAACGCCTGTTTTAATGAAGGTTCTGATTGTGAGTTCAATCCTACAAGGACGTAATTGTCCTATCATTAGGGTTATTGGTAGAGCTCTTTGATTTTGACAATGCATTCAATCTACTTTCAGGAAAAACTATGTTTTCATTTTCCATAGAAGTTCTGATTCGAATTTCTCTCCACTTCGTTTCATTGTTGTGACCAAAATATGTTTGCTTTCTTATCTTCAATCGACAAAACTTCATCATACATACTTTGAACAGTTTCAAATTTCCAATTTTCTAATTCATCTCTTTTTACCATAAATATCGAATGCTAATCCTCGCTGTCATGCCCGTTCGTCCATGGAGTTTTACCGTCGATACAATCTCTCACGTTTGGCACTTGGGACAGATGCAATGACATTGACCCACTTTCATCACTATTTTTTCAAATTTCTGCTACTTCTAGGGCTTGTTTTAGATCTAGAAGCTTTTTTTCCGATGTTTTCCTCTTTATTGCCGTTTCAATTTCTAGTTTCTTCAGTTTCAAAGCTTGACCACTCCTACTGTTTCCTTTTGGTTTGCAAGGAGATTTTCTGATTGTTCATTGACCTTCAACTGCTGTCACTACTTCAGATTTAGCTTATCTTTCATTCCTTTCACTCTTTGATTGTAGCTCAGGTTTTGAAGAGATTTACTTGCATCCATGCTATCCAAACATAATATTTTAAATAAATAGAATAGAATACAAATTTATTCTATAAGCCAAAAAAGATTGGATAGAACATGTCAAAAAATAGTACAATACAATCAAACACAAATAACAGAAGGGTAATAACTTAAGATATGGAATTAAATATTGGAAACAGATTGCTGGTAGTTTAAGAATTCATCAATACTGTAGAAACAGTTTTTGCAGAGAAATAATTTTAATTGTCTTTTAAATTCGGAAGGGCTTTTAATTGATTTGAAATCAGTCGGTATTTTATTATATAAGTCACCACCTGCATATAGAGGCGATTTTTTATAGAGA
>WOGR01004519.1:0-16058 GCA_015342045.1 Leptinotarsa lineolata | reverse complement strand
TTTGGTATTGAAACTATTGTTGAAGTTTTGAAGCATTGAGGTACTTTTCTCTTTGATAAACTCAAATTAATTAAATTCAGTAGTGGATAACCAACAATATGAAATACATTTTTGATAACTTCGATACCAACTTCATCAGTACTATATTTTTTTCTTCGAGATTTTATTATACCATATAAGTTTTGTAGGGACAAAGGGGTGAATTCAGACATGTTCGACAAATAGTTTGGAACTGTAGCGAGTATTTCATCTTTTTCTGCATTTTCTGGACTAATACTAGTTATTATATCTTGAATACTATTTATAAAATACTGGTTCAATACATTTGTGATTATTATTTGATCACTATAAATTATCCCTCGGCAGTTTAGACTGGAAATTGAACTTCCTACATTTTTCCTGCCTAAAAGTTCTTTCAGGTGCATCCACATTAACCTAGGATTACCTTTATTCCTATCAATTTGTTGTTCAAAGAAATATTTTTTGACTCTCTCATTGTTTAGACGACATTATTTCTAGCCTGTTTATAGAGAATCCATTTATAGATATTCCATATTCCATTGAAAGGAATGAATAACACTTAAATAATGTTTTTAATGAACTGCAATGAAACAATACACAATTCCCGTTGGTGGTTTCTTGTAGAACGTATCCCTATTTGATGTTGGTAACAAACTGGATAGCCATGTAGTCACGTTTTTGCAGTGATTATATTTGGCATCCACCTTTCTATTACGCTTCAGAGACCGAAGTGTAGGGAAAATTCGATTTGTACTTTACTTTCTCATAAGAAATAATGTACTCCCGCGAGATTATTCGGGGTGAACGCGAGAGGAATGTATAAATAGGCGATAATACGACTGAGATGAAAGTTCATGATATGAATATGAAAATTAAGCCAGGAAGGGAATGTCGGGATTTCGCAGATTCTAGAGCCTTTGTAATTGATGTTTTGAAATTCTATTATTAATTCAGCTTTGGTATGAACTATACATGAATATAGAGGCAGTTTGAAGTGTTGAGAGTCAATTGTTTGGAAATGACATGAAATTGAATATACAAGCTGAGCCAAATTGGTAATATGTGTTATTGATGATTTGATGTTTTGTGGAATTTCGTGATCACTTTAAAAAGTTGAATGAAAACACTTTTTTGTCTAATTTCCACTACGTTCATTTATTCTTACGACTGGTTTCGGGGTTTGGCCCTTCATCAAGCAAAACTAACTAACTAACTTCTTGGAGTGTGCATATGGCATTACAGGTAGTCTGGGAAGCTAGGTAGTGGTTTAATAGGGGCACAAACTATGAAATTATAGAGATTACCGGGGTTGCCAAATTCATAAATTCAAGAGTAGAGACCTACATAGATCGAGTTGCTCGTTTAGGGGTATACATATATTTAGGNAAGAGTAGAGACCTACATAGATCGAGTTGCTCGTTTAGGGGTATATATTCTGAGAAAGGGGGTTATTGAGGATGAAGGTATTTTCAAGTGTATAATAATGGGGCTTAAGAGTGAGGGTGAGCCCACTGCAAATTCTAAAAAGTTGTAGAGTTTATAAATACCTACTGTACTTTCTATTTAATTTTTATGTTACCAATGGTAATCTCAAAGGATCTTAATGAAGGTTTTTTGAGGAGTAGGCAACCCAAGGAACATCTTTTGCTTCTCTAAGATTTTCACTTTTCATTCTAAGATAAGATATTTATAAATGAAACATCCTTTTTTTATTACTTATAGAGAGTTCTAGGTCTTCTAGAATGTCCTTCGTTATTTATTTTATCAATACACGTATGATAATTAGTTTCTGGTACAGATTGGTGAACTTTTCATTCAAATACGTCCAATTCAATCGGATCCCTTTGAGGTAGAATTTCTGTATTCGTTGAACCGAAAATCAGGAATGAGGTGTTGCCAAAATGATTTGGGTGATTCTTCAGAATAGACTTACGCGTTAGGTGATTCTTCATCACGAGAACGGCAAGGAGGTGGGGCCATTTTATGAAGTGAGAGTAGAGGAGAACCTCGAGAAGGGATTTGTTGAGCGGTGAACCGTGTGGATAATTTTCAATAATTTGAACGAACTAGTTCGATAGTTTCATATAAAGATTTTGAAAGTTCCATAAAAGATTGCACTTCCTGAGGATTCTACTGCGTTACAACCACTTTTCCAGAACGAGCGACGCCATCTCATTAAAATGTTTTTATCGTGATTTTTTTGGTTAATGGAACCCTTCATTTGGGAAGGTATGAAAAATCATTTTAATCCTGTCATTTACATATGAGGTTCACCTTTTAGGTAATCGAACTCTTGAATGAATTTCCATCATGGAAATTGTTCTTTCCAGGGTTTTAGTGCTGAAGACTTTTTACGATAGTTTTTCTGCAGGAGAGTTTCTACAGAACTTGTCTGGAATCATAAAAAAAGTAAAAGAAAGAAGAACAAGGACTTTTATTTCTGGTTGCCACAAGGAATATATTTTCAGGTAATTTGCCGAATGGTGGGTTTTCCATTCGTCCAGTTCGTTAGATGTTATTGTCCATGTTCATTTGATTGTCCATATTCGATTTTTTCGGCAGAAAAGTACGTGCTCCAAGTCTGTTCCTTTCCTGGTACAAGAATACTATAGCGACAGTTCGGCAGGAATTACCAGGCAAATTTAGTTACTTTTTACTCATTTCATTGAAAATAACAATATTTTTTGAAGAATTAGGTTTATAGTGTAAACCTGAACTGAGTGTGCTCAAGTGAGGTAATTTTTATGCCATTTTTCATTATAACTTTTCATTGGCATAAATCTCATAAGTATTATTTTTCACTAATTTTGTCAGGACTTTCTTTACATGAGTGAAAGCGTATTTTCATCTACAATCATTATTGAGTTATTACAATTTTTTACATACGATTAAATGACAAATTTGGAGCATATGCAGATTTTGATTTCTACCTTTGTTGAATTTTTCAGCCATTATTTTGTGAATACCAAGTATTTCCAGAATATTTGATTTTTATAGATTTACTTCATTGCTGTGATTTAAAGAACTCAATTCGATTAGATTTGGTTACACAGTCGACCAGATCTCGTAAAATTTATTTTATTAGCTGTGTGGCCCCAACATGGACCTGTCTACAAAAAAAAATCAATTACTGAAATTTTAGGACACTGAAAAGTTTTTTTGAACGAAACCCATAGTGCATACCGACAAAGATCTGCCGTAGGCATTGTGCCTACCTTTCGAGTAAATTCATTATAATTTTTGTTTTATATGAAAGATGAGGTCACAAAGTTAGTTTTACTTGAGAATGGGTTAAACCCCCGCAGCCGGTCGTAAAAATAAATGAACGTAGTGAAAATTAGACAAAAAAAAGTGTTTCATCCATCTCATAAAAGTTTTTTATTAGATGCTGAGAAAAATGCTTCGAAATCATCCAACCTCACCCTACTAAACTTCAGAGTGCGAAACTGTCTTTTTTCGTCTTACTTGAAAGAAAGAGACTAATATTGACAGAGCAACTTCGCTCTTGATTTAAAAAGTCAGTATCGCCATTCAGATAGAAAATTCAGCCCTCTTTAGGTTCGAAAACGCTCTGCATGATTGAATTTAATGTATTGTTCTAGTTTGTTATAGAACGCTTTGTATAGAAAGGTTGCTTCGGTCATTGGAAAGGGTATCTTACACTTTCAACATGCAATAACCTCAATATATCCCATTCAATTGCAATCTTTTCGGTATGCTGTTATGGCTGCGGTTGAGGATATTCTAAAAGATCCGATACTTCAACCTTGATGTATACTAATCAATTAGAACCTTTTCAGTATACCATTATGACTGCAGTAGACGATAACCTAGAAGATCCATGAGTACGAATCTAGAGCTGTATACTCTGGCCTAGGTAAGTTTAGAAGAGCCCCCTCAAGCTTGTGAATGCACTTCGTATCCTGCAGCCATTAATGGGCGTTTTCTAGAAACGCAACACAGGAGACCTATTTCCCAAGTCACATATTTGAGTTGTTATTTTCCTCACGGAAGTGATTGCAGACTAACCACTGCGTCGATCGGTTCCCTAATATGTTGAGAAGAATGTACCATGATCTAACAACATTGGTTTGAATGATTATAAGAAGTAACTACAAAGTTGACAGATCATGGTGAATTTCAGGCTCTGGTAAGCAAACTCAAATACTTTGAAAGCTCAAATTTAACCTTTTTCGGATAACTACAGCGAACAGTCTTTGAGCTTCTATACACAAAAAAAATTATGGCACTTTGCTCACTCAATTTATACAGTGCATTTCTTTAATGTCCCCCCCTTTAATTTTTGAACGGGTCAACTCAAAAAATTGAAATTTTTGATAAAGAAATCAATGCATGAATACTTTATTCCAAAGTAACATTGACATATGGCAATTCCAACAACCCGATAAGGTTTGTTAAGTAATTTTTTGTTTACAAAAACGGCTAAAAATGTCATTACGACATTGAACATCACTGTTCAGTTAGAATATTCTCATTTAGGATTCGGTTTTACTATTGGAAAGGTACCACGTCAACAATCTCTAAAATGTTAAATTCTCGTCGACTGGAAGAAAAAATTGAAGCAATTTTTATTTACGGTGCGACGCGTAATTTTCACGAGGCCAAAAGGATTTTCAATGAACGTTTTCCGAATTGTCCTATCTGTAGAAAATATTTGAGGGGACTTGTATCCAAATTCACAACTACCGGTAGTGTACATAACAAAAATCTCCCAGATCATCCGTCCATTCCGAAAGAACAGCAAGTGCAAATAATCGGTGAGATGGTAGTAGATACTGATCTGTTTACTTATTCTGTCGCGAATGTTTGTAAGGTGTCTCCTCCTACTCTGGAGAGACTTTGGAAGAAAAATTGTTGTTGTTCTGAAATTGTTCGTTCCGTTAACCAGCTGACAAACGTCAACCCTCAGAAGTCGAAACTTGTGCGAGCAATGGATAAACAAGGCCTTACCTTTCAACGTGCGATTACCCAGCACGGTGGCTCGGTGGGGGATCGAACCCCGGTCTTCCGCTTGAAAGGCGGATGTGCTAACCTCCACACTACCGAGCCAACGGTAGGGAATAGGTACCATCAATACAAAAATAAAATGCTACACTTATTAACTGAAGATGACCCTGATCGATGAACAGAATTCTGTAAAATCATGTAAAATCCCCACAATGTTCGATTTAGTGTCGAATGTACATTTTTTTAAAAAGCTATGTTCACAGACAAAATTGCCGATATTGAAGTGATATCAACCTTCATGTTTTCCGGGAAACACATACCCACTATCCAGAAAAAATTAACGTTTGGGCAGGAATATTGGATACCATATTGTTGGATCTCTATTTATTGATCAAAATTAAACAGAGGAACTGTATTTGAGTATGCTGGAAACTACTGTCGATCCTCTCATCACTGAAATCGTCGAAGCGAATCCTAATGAATTCGATATGGATATTGTATCGCAAAAAAATGGAGCACCACCACATCACTCCAGATAAGTGAGAAACTATTTGAATTCTACATTTCACGGTCGTTGGATTGGCCGTCGAGGTCCTACAGAATGGCCAGCCCGCTCGCTAGATTTGACCCCTTCGGAGTTTTTTCTATGGGGCTATTTGAAGCAAAAGGTGTACGAAACTGAACCTGCTCTGATATTGGATATACGACAGAGAATAATAAATATTTGAAGAGATATTGTGTTCGAAAATGTTTGGCGTAAAATATCGGATAGGCTGTTCATATGTCAAGAAGTTCAAGGAAACCATTTCGAGCATCTTCTGAACTGACCCCAAGCTTATTACCTCATATTATGTAGTGTCATTGTATTCAGGCAATTATTCAAAGTTCCGCCATTTTGTAGTAGTTGAAGATATTGACATTAAATTCTAGGGTTGTGAAGCATTTGTCAGAAGCTTCAAAATGATGTGTCACAAGACCTTCTTTTTATTTTCTCTTAGATGGCGCCCAGTTGCCACCTTGAAAGTTCCATCTGTCAATTTCACTTCAAAATATATTATTCATGCATTAATTTCATCATACCAAAGTTCAATTTTTTGAGATGACCCGTTCAATAAAAAAAGGGAAGGCATTAAAGAAATGCACTGTATAATATTCTTCATACGACTTTCGTATTTTCCAGGCTGAATATTCAATCAACATCAATATTCGCTTCCGAACTTTTCTATTCAGTTGTGAATGAACTCCCGCTGTCATCGCCGATAATCGCATCTTGTGCACAAGTTTATTAACAAACTTTTCAGTCACTAACTTCGGGCTCCAACTAGGGCTTGGGAACCACGTAATTCAGCAACTGGTCTTTTCGGGATTCCAACCCTCGATATCAGCTCAGGGTTTCTTCTCTGATTGAATACGCTGATGAACTTTCAATAAATTCTAAAGTGAACTGGCATGAAGTAAACTTGTGTTTCGAATAACTGGAATGAAAATTGTAGCGACCTCCACATTGATTAGGGTTTTAGGATACAGGAAAATTTTGAAATCAAGAAATGACTTTTATAGTTGGGACGTTCGGTGTGACATGAATGCAATGAAATTCCACCAGAAATGCCATATTCTGTCATATTCATCAACCATGTTTGCGTCATCAGGAAGAGGTCTGAAGTGTCCGCCAAAGGCTTGTCTTTAAAGGACAGTTGAGTCCAGCAATGCATTTGTGGTTCAGCTTAGCACCCATGATGAGACCCAGTGGGTTGAAACAGCGCTTTCTGGTGTTGAATCATAAATGCGTTGTGCAAGGAAAACTGCAATGCAGTGAGTTCAGAGAGAACGATTCTCATCGGCGGTCGATGTCCAAGCTTGGCTTTACAAATAACTGCCTTGAGAAGCCTAATTTACCTTATATTTGAGGATTCTGGTTTTTTTTCGATCCCATAGATGGCGTCTTCGTACGGGGAAATGTGAAATCATCTTGGTATAACCCCAGAAGTGCACCATGATGCCACTTGAAATAATAATACCTATGTGGATTGTTCAACGATAAGGAAGTACAAATTTTACAGGCTACGTACATTCGAAAAGCGATTTATTTCATTTTTTTGATGAGGACTCAATATTTTATTCTGGTTTTTCTGGGTTTATAACCTTCCACAGTCTTCTTTAGTTGGTTAACGTTTCGAAAAATAATCCTTTTCCATTTTCGAAACCTGTATTCACTCAGTCAGTCAAGTGGCGTTGGAAGCTCTTGGCTCCTACCGAGCAACGTCTAAATTGGTAGCAAATTACCGAAACCGATTCTCCTCAATAGGAAGACCTAACAAATGGTCTTTGGTCTGGATTTCTGACCTCACTGGCCTGGAAGGCAACGAGGCTGTTGACTCCCTTGCAAAGGAGGGTGCTGCAAGTAGCTTCATCGGACCAGATGAACACCTAGATGACAAGAAGTTTCAAAGACTTCTGGCAAAATCTTCCAGGATTAGCTCACTTCAAGGCGTTCATTCACCCTTCAAAGCTTGAAACCAGAAAGATGTTGGACTCCAGTAGGGATGAACTAGGATGTCTAACAGGTCTCCTTACAGGTCACTGTCGTCTGCACAGAATCCGACTGTCAGAAGACAGTGTGTGTCGCCTTTGTTTGGAATATGATGAAACAGCAGAGCATATACTTTGTGCACCGTCGAATCAGGTTTTCAGAGTTTGGTAGAACCACACTCTCGCCATCTGACCAGAAAGATAACTAACCTAACAAACTAATCGGCTTCGTCAAGAAGCTGGGATCATTTGGTCAAGTTTGAATAGATGTGAGCCACAATGAACCCTTGTGGGTTATGGTGGAGGGTCGAATAGACTCACTCACTTCTGATCTAACCTAACCTAATGTTTTCGTCTCAAGAATTGAAACTCCATTCAATTCTTATTCTTTTCTTCTGAAAATTGGTCTCATTTTTTCATCAGATCTCAAAGGAGATTTAACATATCAGGGTCGTTGATAGGTTTTTGAAACATTCAATGTGTCTGAAAAAGATCTTTTTTTTACACTTCAAAAGCAAGAATTCTTTTTTCAATGCGATTTTTGCCTACCAAGTGAGCATCATCAGGAAATGACCAACACTTTGAAAAATATTTGTTATTTCCTGATGATGCTAATTTGGATAGAGAAACACACGTTAGAAAAGTGTTCTAGTTCATGTATGTTGAGAAATTATTTCATCAGATCCATTTCACGCCATAGGTTCCAGTTCTACCTACCAATATTCAAATGTTCTCTGATATCAGTTCGTTAACATTCTGTCGCTCTCAGTGTTTTTCTTCAAAACGGGTTTCGAAATACTATCTATCACTTTGATAATATGTCTCTTTCATTGTGAAGTAGAGAGAGTAGGACAACTTCGCTCCCTTTAGTCATTGTCTAGACAAGACTGTAACTAATCATTCTCCTGGTATAGGTGTTATAGACAGTATTGAAAATAAAAACTCCGTACTCTTAAGAGTTCCACTTACCGTTGGCGCTGTGAGAGAGAGTATAGCTTCGTTCAGGTGTTTCAGATTAAGAGTATTTCTGTCTTCTTCTTCTTGATCTTCAGGCTGCACCTGGAAGGAGTTCTGCCTCGAGGTGAAGCTGCGTTTGAGGGCTGCCCCGCCATTCTGCAATGACATCGAGGAACGTCGAAATGGACACGACATCTCGATTATTGCAATGCTTCAGGGTTCATCTAGTGGGCTCTGTTGAGTAGAGGGTCTGCTGAATACATTTTGGACGTTGGCACCTGGAGGCGTCTGGAGAAAGGTGACCTATAGAAGAAAAGTGAATTTATTTTTCTGATGATCGTATAGTTTTATACTATTTGATCAAATTTCTTGCTACCTAATGTTGAAGAAAAACCAAAAACAAGAACTGATACCTTATTCAGTGGTGATAAGGGTTCAAGTTTGATGTTTCATCTTTTTTTTATCAAACAGAAGTTGTAATGTAATTACTTTATCAATGGCAATGGCAATGGCAATGGCAATAGCATTGAGAGTTTTCGAACAGATCTAATAAAAATTATTCGGACTTGTGAAGGGGTCTTCAGCAACACTGTCGTTAGACATTTTGTAATCATTAGCTCCTTCAGAACGTTTTGTTATTTGAGTACCTACGATTTTTCTGTTTGCTGTAATTCAAAAATTATGTCTCAGTGATAAAATGAAATTTACTCGTCAAAATTTGCATGCGATGAATAATTACGATGTGGATTATGAAAACAGTTATGCATTGATAAATTTACTTCGACTTTTTTCGATGAAGACCCTTCGTTTGCCACTGTTAAACATTTGTATGAAAAGTTCAATCGCGGCCGCACAGCGATGAAAGCCGTGATAGTTGCCAAATCCAATGGAGACCTATTTTGCATGGGGAGCTTCACGTCTCTCGCTGCTGAGAGAGGGAGAAAGGCTCTTGGCACCAAAATGCAACGAGTCCAATGGAGTTACCAGACGGAAGCCCCAGAGCCGCCACTTCTTGGAAGACGAGAGCTCTCACGTCTCCTACACCTTAAGCCGGGAAGCCACGTCTATTCCTTGAAATGCAAAAGGGTGAGTGGGGGCTCAACAAGAGGAATATTTTTCTAGTTGACGATTCGCACCAGTTATCATGGCAGATTACGATGTGGAGCTATTAATCAGTGCTATCTACAACCGACACGCTCTTTGGAATAAAAGTCTCGACATGTATAAGGACCGAAATGAAGTCGTAAAGTTTGGTTGAAGTCTCCAAGGTGCTCAACGTAGCAACTCCATCCATCTTATTCTTGATCGTTGACATTTCTGTCGGCGAGGTTTGTGTCAAAAATAGAGAAGGTATATGGCAACAGCTCTCATGCGATCCATTCTACGACTGAGGTCAAGGAGCCAGGAACCAAAAAGGCTTCCGGTGTGAGTGGTCGGTAGGAATGATACAAGCTTCCATATAGGAGCGAGAGACGTGAAGCTCTTTGTGTGAAAGATTGCGTCGAGTGCGAAGCACTAAATGAATGTTCGTCAGGTTTTTCGAAAAAACTAGTCATGTAATAACTGTAACTCTTGAGAAACTTCGTGCGGTCAATTCCGAATGATACACAAGCAATTGTTTGACAGGAGTTTTCATGGAAATACAGAAAAATAAAGAGCTTCGTTGAATAATTTGTAATCAAGATAAAGCAGGCTTGCACACGTCTTGCCTAATAACTGACTGTTTGAGCACTAAAAACTTGGTACTGATGGATTATCCTTCGTATAGGCCTGACTTGACATCTAGTGACTTGTGTCATTGTGTGAATAAGGATTCTTGTCGGCAGAAGAAGCTTCAGATGATTTCAAAAAGCTTGTTGTGAAGATATCTCAAGTGGTGTAGACAATATGTTGTGACCAATTGTTGGAAAGAATGAAAAAATGAATCACTCTTAGAGTAAAAAATATTTTGGAGAGTGATGTAGTGCCCCTCAATGAACCAAAGAGAAACCACTGCTTTTTATTATATTCCAAAAATAGAAAATTGACTATTGATCTCAAGGAAATCATATTTTATCTCTGTACAATTGTATGTGAGTTCAGTTGAAATAGCAATGAGCCTAAAACAGACTGAAGAGAAAAAACTTTTTCATTACAGAAAAATAACAAAAAACTAAAATTGTCCCAAACGAAAGTAGCGAACTTAAAAAAAGTAGCAACACTACAAAAAACACAAATGAAATAATACTTAATATTGATTCATTATGAAAAAATTCACTATTTATTCAGTGCAGATGAAATTCCACTATTTTTTCTTTAAGGGAGTTCAACTAAGTTGAACTGAAAATATTCTTTGACACTGTTCTAGAAAGGAAGTATCAGTATAGTATTTCAGAGTATGATATGATCATAGTCCAATACATTTAGCTCGGGAATATAATTTTTTCTACGGAGGAGAAAGGAAGCCCAGATGGAATAAATATTGTGTTTCTTAAAAACTCTTTAGAAAATAATTCAGATCCTCTTCTGAACATTATGAACACCACTTGAAATTAATATTTCTCCAGAACAATTGAAGGTATCTACAATAATACCCATTCCCAAGGTATAGGATTCCTAGAAAGCAGTAGATCTTCGACATATTAATGTACTCAGTTCAATTGAGGAGCATTTAGAAAACGTAGTGCATCAACAACTCATTCATTACCTAGAAAGTATCAAATTATTAAGTAGTGTACAATCAGGCTTTCGTGATAAACATAGCTGTGAAACAGGTAGACGATTGGCTTTAGATGATTGGCCAGAGATAGAAAGGAAGTAATAGAAGCAGTCTTTCTGGACTCATAGAGAGCTTTTGAAACTGTAGATCGAAGAAGGTTGGTCAAAAAATTGAGAGACTTTGGTATTGTGGGAGATGCATTGTTGTGGATAACTAGTTATTTGGAAACAGAAATTGAAACTGAATAACATAACATCTGATGTAGTTGATACTACTCATGATAGTGTGTTAGGACCATTATTATTTCTGTTGTATAACGATGACATTGTACAGGCTTCTGTTCGATTCATTTATTTGCTGATTATGCTTTTATATTTTTTTCTTTGCTCGATATCGATCAAGTTGTAGAAGCTATCAATTCTACTCTTGTACAAGTACACATATGGTGCAGTAACAATATTCTTAAAATCAATACAATGCTCATCGGAAATGACAGTGATTACTGCCAATCCAGGCGTTCGGATATGAAAATAAATGTGGGTAATGTAGAAATTGCAGTCGAAAAAAAAGTCAAATACTTAGAAGTCATAATAGAAAACAAGCTATGTTTTAAAGATCATGCCAACTATATAATCAATGCTATTGCATTCAAATTGAAATATCTTTACCAAGTATCACAACATTCGAACAGATGGATATTAAGAACGCTATTTAATACCATTGTGGAACTATATTGTATCTACTAAAACAAAATAAGATATACATACTATAAAAGCTACAAAATAGAGAAATGCAAATCCTATTATTTTGTAATCTATGTGAGTCTATTGAAAATATGCTAGCAGCGCTTAACTGGATTTCTGTTTCCAAATACTCGCTATTTTTGACATTAATGTTCATTTATAAAATTAAGGTGGGTCTAGCACCCCCATATCTTCTCAATAAAATAATCTTTCACTACCAGATTCATCCACATCAAACAAGGAACCGACATAATTTTCATGTGACATAACTGTTGAAAAGCTCTTCACCAAATTTCATATTTTTCAGGTTTCTGAATGCCTATAATGAATTACCTGTTTCTTTTCAGAAGGCAATCTCTCTCTATACCTTCAAATCAAGTTCAAAACGTCATATGTTGAAGAAACCTGTATCTGTTTAAGCAATGATTTTATGCCATTGCATCCTATTAACTCTCGTTTTAACTGAGATTACCTGAAGTTGAATGTGTTTAGTAATTTTATTAATTTTTCATTCTTTACGTGTTACGTGTTGTATTTTATATATTCTGACAAACTTGTAACTAGTTTTCCTGTGCTAAATGAAGGATTAGTTTATATTTATGTTCATCTGACAAGAACTGTTCAACTCTCTAGAGTTCCGATGTGCATTCCACGTGACCAAAAATATTACAAATATGCACACACAGAAGCGAAATCCTCCCGAAAAGTATTACTCCAGACCTTAGTGTATTTCCAAGATTTCGCCGTTTCCAAGAAACGCAAACTCGAAACAAATGCATCCAATTTCAAGGAGATCTTCGCAACTTTCGTTTCATCTGAAGCATCCGCCACTTCCACTTGTATTTTGTTATGGAAACTTGCAAAACAATTACCCCTACTTCCAAACTCTGAAGAGTGGTGATAAATTCTTAAGTTCACTTATATTGTGACTCGTATTAGATAAATATATTACCTGCTGTCTTCAAAAGTTATCGCCGGATCCATCATGAATATTAAGTGCCCCATTTCCTTTACGGTGAAGTTTATGAACAGTAAAAATGAGTATGAAATTTCATGGCACCCGATATGAGTTTAGTGTGGCTTCTTTCTAGGTGCCACGTTCTTATAATGTATTAAAAAGCATTCCACAAATAGGATAAGCCAGTTTTGGTCGAAGAATAATGACATTCTTTTGTTATTCACATCAGTTTGTTGTTTTGAAAGGAAAAAAATCGAAACAAACTACGATTTGTTCGATGGAAACTGATATTTTACCGAATTTCCGAAGGTAATACTGTGTTAGTCACTTGTGGGATCTCATGGAAGATGAACAATTTCAAGGCTTTTCCTGTTGCTATGTGGTTATTTTACGTGATCTCACATTTTCTACTTAATAAAATAATTTCAATAATTTCTAAAAATCGCGGTACGATGGTCAGACAAATAGAAATAACTATACGCTACCCTCATATGGCACTGATTTATTCATGAAGTTTTCACGAAAATATATTAACAACAAACTGTAAATACAGAATTAACGAATATCTTGCTACTCAAACAAACAACCTTGTTTTTTTCATCAAATATACATTTTCACGAATGTGAGTATTTTGTGTGCCCCATTTGACGTCTTCATATCTGATACTTCCTCTGTACCTATCTGTCAATTCAGTTTCTCCTACCATTTTCGTGTACTCTTCTTTATTTTTTTATGAATCATTCATTCA
This sequence comes from Leptinotarsa lineolata, assembly GCA_015342045.1. Taxonomy (NCBI): domain Eukaryota; kingdom Metazoa; phylum Arthropoda; class Insecta; order Coleoptera; family Chrysomelidae; genus Leptinotarsa; species Leptinotarsa lineolata. The sequence goes on along the minus strand of WOGR01004519.1, from coordinate 2,436 downwards.
AACTTGAGTCTCTTTTGAGAGTCTTATCGCTGGTCCTTGCTTGTTGGAGTTGGTTCTGGACTTTTGTACAGGTCCCCCAAACCTGAATTCTCTGTACATCTGAAGGTCTGTTCATTCTCATCTTTGCTGGTTCTGCATTTCACCAGATAATATTTATGTTCGATCTTTAGAACAATGAATACATTCAGTCTACTTCTGGAAGGAAACGAAACCGATATGAAGCGAAGTGTCTATGTTGATTGTACTAAAAAATGACAGCATCTGTGTCGAAGTCTTTAAAATCCCTTATTTCGCCATCTTTCATGGTGGTTTCGATAAGATATAATTGGGGTATGAAACTCTCGATTATCAAATTTTAGGCAAGTTTCAAGGATAAAACACAAGCACTACTGGACAATCCTCAAGCCTCTGAGAGCGGTTCCTGTGCAAAAGTAGCGATTCACGTTGGATTTGAATCGCTGGAAATTATTCTCATGAAGTTCTTCAAATGGAAGAGTTCAAAGTGTACCGAGTTGAATCTCAAAACGATGAGCAGCCACAGTCCGTCACGTATTTCTGATATATACCGTTCTTGGTGGAATCAACTGTGCCAAGTCACTTGAACACCTTCCACAAAAGTACTTATGAAAGAGAGACAAATTTCCAACCACTCTTCGATGTTCCTGACTATCTAAGTTGCAAGGGATGTACAGGTTTCCAAGCAAACGGATGGTTTTTTTCTGGACGAAATCCAACAGGTTCATGGTATGCTCAGGGGCGGAGCTCCATACATGTGGGCAATACTCCAAAAAAAGGTCCAATCTTGTAATGACACACACAGTGGACAGGCAACAACTGACTTTTATTTCATGAAGTTTGTACATAAGTATATGTAGCAGGTAACAGATGTCGCTACTTATAAATATTGTTATATATTCAACATCCCCACTTATCAAAATAAAAGCTTCCTCCCGTAGGCAGAGGAGTCTACAGAAGAATAGAAAGAACAGACGTGGCTGAACTATTCCCAGATTATCAACCAACAATTTCCATCGGCGATTTCAACGCAAAATTGGAACTGCAGACATGGAAACATAAGAGGCAGAGATCTAGTCAGGATATTAGAACAATTCGAGGACATCGCGGTAGTGGCACCGAACATCCCAACCCACTACCTGGCTCAAGACCAAGTTCCGGACATCCTAGACATCGCGCTAGTGCAAAACATCGAAAGTACGGAGATGGAAGCACTAGATGAAGGGTCGTCAGACCACAACCCTATCCTATTCACAGTAGGTAGAGGTGGAGTGGATACAGACAACCCGATTAAGCGAATAATAAACTGGAGAAGATTCCAGCTAGCCATACACGGTGCGATCGGCGATATTTCTCGCATCGAAGATAAAAGAGATCTGGAGAACGTCACTCATCAACTACAACAGGCGATCGTCAGCACGATGGAAGAAAGCGCGCGGGAAGTCCCAGCCCCGCGTTTCAACTTCTAACAACATCTCCCACCGGAAACGGTGGAACTGATCAGAATAAGAAGACGCCTGAAAAGACGATATCAGAGAACCCGTGCACCCATGGACAAAAGGTGCATGCAAAGAGCAAATAGACTTCTTAAAGAAGAACTGGAAGCTATCCGAAATAGGCAATGGACTAACCGTCTCGAAGAACTAAATACAGACGACAATTCTGCATGGAGAATGCAAAAAGTACTGAAAAACGGACATTGACAACCATGCCCGCCAATACACGGCGAGAAAGGAATCGTCTACACCGACCCGGAAAAGGCGAAAGCATTCGCGGACAACTTCGAGTGTAGAGAGTGTAGAGAGAACGACGTCCCGTTCACGGACGAGGTAGGAGAAATAGAAAGACAGGTGGGAAGAACAGTAAGGACACTGAGAAAAAACATAGAAAATGTGCAGCCCCTGGCCCCGACATCTCCCGAGGAAGTGAAAGACATCTTGCGACGTCTAACTACCCGGAAAGCTCCAGGCTCGGACGGAATAACGAACCGGGAATTAAAAGTCCTTCCGCGCAAGGGTATAGCGGCTATCACTAACATAATAAACGCTATACTGAGATTGCAGCACTTTTCTAAGCGATACAAAGAAGCGACGGTCATCTACATACCGAAACCCAAAAAGAACCACCTGTTTCCACAGAACCACCGGCCAATAAGCCTACTGCCTTGAATAAGTGAATTGGCGGAACGTGTCATTCTTAAAAGACTCGAAGAACAAACCAAAGCCTACCGGACGAACAGTTCGGTTTCCGATCTCAGCACTCAACTGAGCTACAGGTCCTAAGGATAGTGGACTTTGTTACAGAAGGTTTCAACCTAGGCCGCAAAGGACATAACACCGGCGCGATGTTCTTAGACGTCTCCAAGGCGTTCGACAGAGTATGGCACGACGGACTACTAGCCAAGATGAGCGACTTTGGCTA